>SJYC01049741.1:0-29861 GCA_006408675.1 Madoqua kirkii | reverse complement strand
TCACCACGGCTGTGGCTGCCTCCAGGCCCATGGAGCCCCAGCTCAGGACCAGAACCAGGAGACTCATCACCGTCATCCTGTAGTGAGGGAGGAGGGGTGGGATTGGAGTTCCGGGGTTCCTAATCTCCCACCTCACCGCTTCCCACCCCAGATCGTATCACAGCCCACCCCTCCCCCACCAGCCTCTGGAGCCAAAAGGATAACAGTTAGGGGCAGAGCAGTGGGCAGGGAGAGGGTGGGCCTGTAGGTGGTGACGTCAAACTGAACATCTGTCCCCGCTGGGGGGCGGGAGGCAGGGGGCTGGCAGTGAGAAGGGCCCTGTGCGGGCAGCTCCTGCCCAGACCGTGGGAGGGTGACTGTCCGGCCTGGGGCCCCAATTCCCAGCTCTAAATTCTACAGGAGCTTGCTCCCAGCTTCACCCATTGGTCAGCATCCAGCTCAGCCCAGGAGTGGACTCAGCTCAAGGGCTGAAATTGCCTCCTGTTTTTTCTCTTTGTGGGAGGATGGATCATTATTGGAAGGTGGTCCACGAGCGAGAAGGGTGCCTGCAGGGGATCACACTGAAGGCCGGGCCCCAAGTCCCAGACCGCCCGCCATGTTTACCATCTCCAAGCTTCAGAGGAGGGCCTGGATGGAATAGCAGGCCTGCTCACCCCAGAGGGGAGCATGGGGATGGTGGTGGGCCCCAGCGTGGGCCCCCTCAGGGCCAGAGAGGATACAAGGGCTCCTCTGAGTGGGACAGGCTGGCCTGGGTGGAATCTCAGCTCCAGCACTTCCTGGCTATGCAACCTGGGCAAGTGACCTAACCTCTCTGATCACCAGTCTCCCTTTCTGTTAAATGGGGAGATAGGAAGGACCTCTTCAAAAGATCAACGCGAGTGTTCCAGAAGAGTTATCAGGCATACAGAACGAACCTTTCAGTAAGAGTGTGGTCCTTAATTCCACGCACCACGTGACCGCCTCCTGCCCTCATCTGCCTGCCAGACAGACCTCTGACAGCACCTCAGCTCTCGGTGTTGTCATGGCAACCAAAGGGGGCAGTGATCACCCCGTCCTCAGCACAAGCCTTATTACTGTTATTTCCTCTCTGGGACTTTGTGGGACTTCTTTGACTCCCTGGGACAAGCAGAGTCTGCTGCCCCAGCCCCTCCTGGGCCGCTCTGTGCCCCTACGTGCCCGCCCACCCCAGGAACTCTCTGGAGGTTTGTGGGACAAGGGAATGAAACCTGCGTGAGCCTTGGAAAGACGGCGGCCCTTCTCACAAGAGCGCTGTGGGATCTCGCCCTGTGATGTTCCCCACCGCCAGGAAGGCCGCCCGCACTTACACGATCACCAGCCACTTGCTCTGCCTCGCCAGGCCCAGGAGGGTGAAGAGACAGACGAGCAGCTCCAGGAGCAGCAGGAGGACGTAGGCCAGCCACCTGGAGAGGGGGCGGCAGGGGTGAGGCGGAGGCAGTCCACCCAGCCTTTGGGGTGTCCAGGCTCCCAGACGGGGACACGGCAGGTGACAGCACCCCCGCGAGGGCCGCCTCTGCCTGGATCTCTGCGCTCTCCCTGATGCCCGTCTCCAGGCCTCAGCCAAGCTCATCTCTGAAACGGGTGCACAGGGGGCCAGTCTCCATCGCCATTTAGAGCACAGGGCCTGAGGCAGGTCACCGTAACCGCACCGCAGCACGCCACGCACGTGCCCTGTGACCGGCACTCTCGGAGGCCTGGCCTCGCGGAGCCCCAGCCTCTCTACCCCAGGCTGGAGTGTCTTAGCGGGACTTGTTCCCAGGCCTGCATCCAGCATCACAGGGCACAACCCAAGGCTCGGCGTCTGCAGGCAGATGGGCTGGGCCGCAACGCCAGCCCCTCCGCTTCCTGCCTGCCCACAGCTTCTGTGCCTCGGTTTCCCCGCTGATAACTCTTGGGGAGAACAGCAGCACCTACTTCCTAAGGCTGTCGTAAGGCTGAGAGAACCCGTAAAGCACCGGGTAGCGTGCCGAGCACGTGGGCGCACCTAAACAATTTCAGTGTTAGTTAATGATCGGCACTGCAGAGCACAAAGCCGGTGAAGCTACAGCGCAGTGCTTGCCCATGGGAGATGCTCAGTAAACAGCAGCGTTCTCAGAGGTCCCCACGTGGGCAGAGCGGCAAGGGAGCCGCCACCGTCTCCACGGCAGCCTCTGCTCAGCCCTCCGTGGGGACTGACTGTGCACTCCTTTCCCGGACCGGGGAGGGTCAGGCTGTCTCCAGGAAGGGGAAGCTGGGCCCAGTGGCTCCAGCTGACCTCCAGGTTCCCTATGTGGCCACTGACAGCTCACGTGCTCCAGCCTCATTCTGGTTTCTGTAGGGGGCAGGGGGCACTTCTGTCCTTACCCTTTATGAACAGCCAAATTTTCCCTCTGCGAGAACCGGCCAAGTCCTCTGAAGGACTCCCGAGTGCCAGACAGTCTCATATGCGTGCGTGACCGCACGTGCACGCATGCGCAGGCACTCAGTCGTGTCCGACTCTTTGCGGCCCCATGGACTGTAGCCCCCCCCCAGGTTCCTCTGTGCAAAGGATTCTCTAGGCACGAATACTAGAGTGGGCTGCCATGCCCTCCTCCAGGAAATCTTCCCCACTCAGGGATCAAACCCACATCTCCTTCATCTCTGGCGTTGCAGGTAGATTCTTGGGGGTATCCAACAGCTATTTCTTGTAGGTGGTGGGTCTGCCTCACCCTGGCAGAGTCTACACTCCTGCCCCCAGGCCCCCTGAAATGGAGCTGTGGCCCCTGGACTTGGTCACAACCCAGAACTTGAATTCACCGGGACCCAGGCCTGTCTGATGCCCATGGTGGGCATCCAATTATGGGCTGCTTCAACCCAGGTCTGCCTCCCCTTTGGAGCACAGAATCCAGGACAAAAGTCTACCCTGTCTCTCTGCCCCCACGTCTGGTCGGGGCCCCAGGTGTTGGATGAACCAAAGAAATCGTTCCTAGTGGATGAAGTGACGAGGACTCCAGCATGTTGGCCGCTGGGATGGGTGGCTGCCTGATATCCAAATACCTGGTTCTCTCCCCTCCTTCAAATGTTACCTTCTCCATGTGGCCTTCCTGGAATGACCTTCCCCCCACCCCAAAAACTGCCAGCCTCCGTCCCCAGACCCTCTTGTTCTCATCTCCTGCCTAATTTTCTCCACCCAGGACAGGAAGAGAGGCCACCCACCTGTACTCCTCTACAAAGGACACATCCTCGGCTACCTGCAGGGGGCTCAGGGGCACCCCCCGCCAGAAGGCCAGCCCCTGGAGCTGCTGGGCCACGGTTTCCGCCTGCCGCCGGGCGCCCCGGGTGGCGGCCACCAGCTCCGTGCGCTGCGTCAGCACCTCCTCCAGCGTGGTCAGCTCCGTCCTCACGGCCTCGTCCAGCCTCTCCACCATCTCTAGCACCTGGGCACAGGGGCGGGAGGGAGGCATCTGGAGTCAGGGCAGGGTGTCCTCTGGGAGGGAGGGCAGAGGCCAGGGTGGCGCAGGTGAAGCAGGAGTGAGAAGGGCTGGCTGTCCGGGATCGGGCGCTAGGGCATCTGAGGACACAGGAAGCGAAGGAGGGGGCCTGCAGTCTAGTGTGGTCAGAGAGGTGAGCGGGTGAGCTCCAGGGCTGCGATGAAGCTGGCATCCTAGGACTGAGCCTGGGTCGCAAGTCTGGGTTCCACGGCCCAGGGCTGCAACTGGAAATGAAGTCTAAGGTGTGAGGTCGGGCTGGGTCTCGGGCCTGCACCTGGAATCGTGGGGGTCAGAGCGAGGCTTTGGCTGAGTCCTGGATCTCAGTGTTCAGGCCTCCTGCCTCACACTTGGTCAGGGCCAGGCCCCGGATCTGCCCTGGGGGCAGGGTTGGTGTTTAGTGTCTGAATGGTGTGGGCTGTGAATTGGAGCCCAGGGCTGGGGATGCAGCGAGTCTGGAGGTCTGGGTTTGAGGCTCTAGTCCCAGAGCTGGGCTGAGGCTCTGAGGGTCCCACGCGTGGAGCTCTGACCGGCTGTCAGTGTTGGGTGAAGTCTGAGACCTGCATGTTGGAAGCTGACATTCTGAACCTGGGGTCTCGACTCTGAGTTCAGATCTTGTTTCCTGAGGACGGGGAGGGGGGGTTCTTCTGGATAGTTGTGGGGAAGCAGTCTGGGTGTGGGCCTGGGGTCTGGCCCATGTCTGGTCTCCTCACCAGGTGGTCAATGGCGGTGAGCGTGTGGTTGGCATGCAGTAGTGCAGAGCTGAGCTGGGACACCCCATCGCTGGTCTCACTGTTGCCATAGAAACCGACGCCAATGCCAGTGCTAAGAGGAGGAGGGACGGGAAATCACAAACGGTCCTGGGACCCTGAGGGCTGCTCCCCGCCTCACACACCCAATCGCATCTCCTACCCCATCCCATTGGTTCAGCCCTTCGTGGGAAAGCAACGTCTCCAGCCTGGCCCCCACCGGTTGCCAAGGTAACCGAGAAGGTCTCACTCCCCCGGCCCAGGGACGTCATTGTGATGCTAATGGTGGGTGGAGTGGTGGCGGGGAGGGGGCCCCCAGATTTAACTCACACCTCCCCAGAGTGAACCCCTGCCGTGCCCAGCCCCAGAGTGGGGAGTTCTCACCTCTGGGGTCTGCCAGCCCCACCCGCAGCCCCTCTATTCTTTCCCCCAAACATCCAGAGTCCTCAGCACCGGTCCCTTCAGGCTCCAGCCGTCCTCTGCCCTGCCTCCTAGGGGTTCCACGGAGCCACCACCTCCTGGGGGTCCCGGAGCCTGGAGCTCCCAGCCTTCCCCCTCCCCTGGGGGCCCAAGTGTCTGGACAGCTGGGAGGGAAGCAAGGGAATGTGGGCCGATGGGCCAGAAGCAGGGCGCCCCCCCTTCACCTCAGTTGCCAGCAGACAGACTCCATTGTGGGGTCTGAATACGGTCTCCGATCTCCCCCCACCCCCAATGCACCGTGGTCCTTTGCGGAGGGGAGCTAGGGCCGCATGGGGGCGGAGGAGGCCTGGACGCCCGACGCCCTCACGGCTCCCAGCGCCCCGCCCCCAGCCCTGGGATCCGACACCGGCCGCTACCCATTGTCCACGGTCCCACAAAGCTGCTGTTGTTCCCAGGCCGCAGGGCCGCCGTGCCGCTCCCCCGCGGGGCCTTTGTCCGCCTCCCCAGTCTACCCTGACTCTGGAGGGCCCGAGGAGGAAGCCCTCGCCCCTGCCCACACCCCAAAGCCCTGCACGGGGGCTCCCTGCAGGGCGGCAGAACCGTCTTTCTGGCCGCGGCAGCCCTGCCCGCCCCCAGCCCCCACTCCAGGGGCAGATCTTGAGGGCCCTGGTCTGTCCTGGGTGGAGGGGGTGCCCTGCGGGAGGGGCCGCGCTCAGGGCTAGCCCTGGGCACAGGGTGCCTCCTCAGGTGTCTGTCCCTCTCTGCTCTGCTCGTGCCTTGGGAGGTGGCCCTGCGCTCCTAGGGGCTTCTGGGTCTGAATCTGCACTCTGCCACGCGGCCCAGGAGGCCTTGAGAAGTTGCTTCTCTCTGAGCCTCCCTCTTTAGAACTGGTCATGGCAACTCTGAGTCCGGCGAGGTCACCGTGGGAAGGAGTCAGGCCAGCTCAGGTCTGCTCCGGATCACAGACATCCCTCTGCCGTCCCTGACGGGCCATCCCTGGCTCCACGAGGGCAGGGTCCTTGTCTGGCTTAGGAAGGCTCCTCTGGTACTGTTGTAGATGCTCAGGAAATAACTGCTGAATGAATGGATCAATGAGTTAACGAATGACTTCACTAGTTCACGTTTACCGATCCCAGCAGGGGACCAGGCACTGAACATTTCACTCACTCTCACAACTGGGAGGTGGGTGTGGCAACAGTGCCCATTCTAGAGATGTGGAAACTGAGGCCTGGAGGAGTTATACCACTCCCGCAGGCCGCACAGCTATCCACTCAGAGACAGCAACCCCAGCAGTCTGACTGCCCAGCCTTCAGCCCCTACCCCATCCTGCCAGTAAAGTCACGTCTCCTCTCCTGGCCTCAGTTTCTCCATCCATCGAATGGGAGAGCAAGTCTTTCTGCTGGGATACCACCAGGAAGGCTGCTGACAGAGAGCTCGGGGAGCCCTGTCCCCCTGCCCACCCACCCTGGGGCCCCATTACCAGCCGACGAGAAGGGCAGCGATGCAGTTCCAGGTGACACACCCTCCCCCGGGCGGGGGGCTCTTGGCCCCGGGGGGCTCAGGGGGCCGGCAGCAGCAGAAGCGGATGAGGTAGACAGCGATGAAAATGAGGCTCAGGCCCAAGCCCAGGCCTGCCAAGGCCACCACCAGCAGCAGGGCCTGGGGAAGGAGGGGGTGCCTGGGCGTCAGAGGGGCTCTGTGTGCCCCCCCCAAGTGGCTGGAGGCGCTGGGTCCGAGCTCTCAGTGCAGGTGGTGGGCATCCTGGTGAGATGAGTGGCAAGCCTGCCCCGTGGTTTTCAGGTCTGTGCTGGGGCTGTGCAACTTAAGGTTGGAGGGCGCTTCCAGTTGGGAGGCCCGGGTCTTGGGTTCCAGTTCCGCTCTGCCCTCCAAAGGCTGTGTGACCTTCAGAGGGCCCATCCCCTTTCTGAACCTCGGTTTCCTCCCCAGAGAAACCAGGTAGTTGGGACAAAGCCCCATCCGAGGACATGGAGAGACCTGGACCCTGGAACCGTGGGGGACCAGGGGGCTGGTGGGGGGGTGCGCGCTCCTGGTGGTGTGTCTGAGGCTGGGGGTGGCAAGCTTCCTCCTTCCTCCTCCCACCGGCCCTCCCCACTCCCTGCTTGCTCACTCTCCCCTGAGGCTGAGCTCTGCACACCCACCGCAGTGAGTCTGTCACCCAGGGCCTCAGGGAGGAGAGCGTGACAGCCTCCCTGACAGTGTGCACACGCAGAGATGGGGACCGGGAGGCTGAGAGTGAGAGGGCCGAGCAGGTGGGGGAGAGAAAGGCAGGGTGGGGCGGGGCGGGGAAAGGAGCGGCTCAGAGGAGGGAGAGAGATGGGGAAGAGGCAGAAGCAAAGGCGGGAGGACAGAGGCGGGGAGAGGAGCCGTGCCTGCAGCCGGAAGAGCCTTGCATAACAACGGGGCACTGTTCTGGGCTCGGCCCAGAAGCCCAGAGAGGGGCCGCACTTGCCCTTCAGCCACACAGCACACGCGGGGGGCCGCAGCCGCAGCACCCAGGCTTCTGGACTCACAAGTGCTGAGTCCTGGCTCTGCCTTGTCCTCATGCTGGGGTGTGCATGCTGGGCATGTAGGTGAGTGTGCATGTGTGTCTCTGTGGGAGCGCCTGCGTCTGCAGGCGTGAGGGGGTGATCTGTGTGCACTTGTGTGGTTCTGAGCACAATTCCTTGAATCTGTGAGTAGTCTCTGGTTTTGGTAGGGTGTGTGTGTGTGTGTGTGTGTGAGAGAGAGAGAGAGAGAGAGGTAGTATCTGAATGTAGGTATCAGTGTGTCTGTGTGAACACGAGTGTCTGAATGTGTGCATACGAGAGTGATATATGTGTGTGCGTGTGTGAGTCTTGTAAGAATGTGTATCTGTATATGGGTGTGCTTGATTGCTTGCTAAGTCACTCAGTCGTGTCCAGCTCTGTGAGACCCCATGGACTACAGCCCGCCAGGCTCCTCTGTCTGTGGGATTCTCCAGCAAGAATCCTGGAGGGGGTTGCCATGCCCTCCTCCGGGGCATCTTCCTGACCCAGGGACTGAGCCCCTGTCTCATGTCTCCGGCATTGCAGGCGGGTCCTTTATCACTAGCGCCACCTGGGAGGCCTGAATATGGGTGTATATGTGTGCATATGTGAGTGGTTTGTGTGTGAATGCATGTGTGCGAATGTGTGTCTGGCTGGGTGTGAGTGTGTCCCCCTGGCACAGTAGCGCCCAGCCCCTGATTGTCTTCCCAGCTGTGCCCGCAGGGTGCTCTCCCTAGGGTGCTCTCCCTAGGGGGCGATGTCCCCTCCTGCCCGTGGGTCCCAGCGCTGTCACCCTGAATGTCGACAGCGGGGTGCAGTGGGTCTCCCCAGTGCCTCTGGCGGTGGCCAAGTGGGCACCGGCGTGGGCAGGTCTGCTTGGCCGTGAGCAGGTGTCCGTGGACCGGGCTGGGCAAGCCAGAGGCCGTGGGCGCGGGGCCGGCGGTCGCCGCGTGCTGGGGAGAGGGTGGTGGGGAGCCGTATTGCCTATTCTCTATGTCTGTTTCTCCAGTGATGCCCTGTAAATAAATTCTTCAGTACAATTTTTCTAGATTCTGTATATATGCATTAGAATATAACATTTATATTTCTCTTTCTGATTCACTTTACTCTGTATAATAGATTCTAGGTTCATCCACGTCATGAGAACTGGCTCAAATTCTTTTTTTCTTCAGTTCAGTTCAGTTCAGTCGCTCAGTTGTGTCCGACTCTTTGTGACCCCATGAATCACAGCACGCTAGGCCACCCTGTCCATCACCATCTCCTGGAGTTCAGTCACACTCACATCCATTGAGTCAGTGATGCCATCCAGCCATCTCATCCTCTGTCATCTCCTTCTCCTCCTGCCCTCAATCCCTCCCAGCATCAGACTCTTCCAATGAGTCAACTATTCACATGAGATGGCCAAAGTACAGGAGTTTCAGCTTTAACATCATTCCTTCCAAAGAAATCCCAGGGCTGATCTTCAGAATGGACTGGTTGGATCTCCTTGCAGTCCAAGGGACTCTCAAGAGTTTTCTCCAACACTACAGTTCAAAAGCATCAGTTCTTCAGTACTCAGCCTTCTTCATAGTCCAACTCTCACATCATACATGACCACAGGAAAAACCATAGCCTTAACTAGATGGACCTTAGTTGGCAAAGTAATGTCGTTCCTTCTTACAGCTGAGTAATGTTCCATTGTGTATATGTACCACAACTTTTTATACCTTCATCTGTCGATGGACATCTAAGTTACTTCCATGTTCCAGCTCTTGTAAATAGTGCTGCAATTAACAATGGGTTACGTGTGTCTTTTTCAATTTCAGTTTCCTCAGTGTATATGCCTAGGACTAGGATTGCTGGGTCATATGGTGTTTTATTTCTAGTATTTTAAGGAATCTCCATAGGCTCTTCCATAGTGGCTGTATCAATTTACTTTCCCACCAACAGTGCAAGAGTGTTCCCTTTTCTCCACATTCTCTCCAGCATTCATTATTTGTAGACTTTTTGATGATGGCCATTCTGACTGGTGTGAGGTGCTATCTCATTATAGTTTCGATTTGCATGTCTCTAATAATGAGTGATATTGAGTATTTTTTCATGTGTTTGTTAGCCATCTGTATGTCTTCTTTGGAGAAATGTCTGTTTAGACCTTTTCCCCACTTTTTGATTAGGTTGTTTGTTTTTCTGGCATTGAGTTATATGAGCTGCTTGTATATTTTGGAAATTATTCTTTGTCAGTTGTTTCTTTTGCTTTTATTTTCTCCCATTCTGATGGTTGTCTTTTTACCTTACTTATAGTTTCCTTTGCTGTGCAAAAGCTTTTAAGTTTAATCAGGTCCCACTTGTTTACTTTTGTTTTTATTTCCATTACTCTAGGAGGTCCAAGATCTTCATAGAGGATCTTGCTTTGATTTATGTCATTGAGTGTTCTGCCTGTTTTCCTCTAAAAGTTTTATATTTTCTGGTCTTACATTTAGGTCTTTAATCTACTTTGAGTTTATCTTTGTTAGGAAGTGTTCGAATTTCATTCTTTTACATGTAGCTGTCCAGTTTTCCTAGTACCATTTATGGAAGAGGCTGTCTTTGCCCCATTGTATATTCTTGCCTCCTTTGTCAAAAATAAGGTACCCATAGGTACATGGGTTTATTTCTGGGCTTTTTATCTTGTTCCATTGGTTTATAATTCTGTTTTTGTGCCAGTACCATACTGTCATGATGATTGTAGCTTTGTAGTATAATCTTAAGTCATGAAGATTGATTCCACTAGCTCCATTTTTCTTTCTCGAGCCTGCTTTGGCTATTCAGAGTCTTTTGTGTTTCCATACAAACTGTGAAATATTTGGTTCTAGTTCTGTGAAAAATTCCATTGGCAATTAGATAGAGATCACATTGAATCTGTAGATTGTGTTTGGTAGTATAGTCATTTTCGCACTATTGATTTTACTTCCCAGGAACATAGAATATCTCTTGATCTGTTTATGTCATCTTTTATTTCTTTCATTAGTATCTTATAATTTACTTTATACAGTTTTTTTTTTTTTGGTCTCCTTAGATAAGTTTATTCCTAGATATTTAATTATTTTTGTTGCAGTGATGATGGGATTGATTCCTTAATTTCTCTTTCTGATTTTTCATTGTCAGTATATAGAAATTCAAGTGATTTTTGTGTATTGATTTTGCATCCTGCAACTTTGCTAGATTCAATGATTAGCTCTAGGAATTTTCTGATACTCTCTAGAGTTTTCTCTCATGTATCATGTTGTCTACAAATAGTTAGAGCTTTACTTCTTTTCCAATCTGGATTCCTTTGATTTCTTTTTTCCCCTGATTACTATAGCTAGAACTTCCAGAATTATGTTTAATAATAGTGCTGAAAGTGGACACCCTTGTCTTCTTCCTGATCTTAGGGGGAATGCTTTCAGTTTTTCACCATTGAGAATAATGTTTGCTGTAGGCTTATCATAAATGTCCTTTACTATGTTCAGATAGGTTCCTTCTATGCACATTTTTTGAAGAATTTTAATCATAAATGGGTGCTGAATTTTGTCACAGTCTTTTTCTGCATCTATTGAGATGATCATATGGATTTTATCTTTCAGCTAGTTAATATAGTGCATCACACTGATTGAATTGCATTTATTAAAGAATCCTTGCATTCCTGGAATAAAACCAACTTGATCATGGTGTACGAGCTGTTTGATGTGTTCCTGAATTCTGTTTGCAAAAATTTTCTTGACGACGTTTGCGTCTATGTTCGTTAGTGATATTGGCCTGCAGTTTTCTATTTTTGTGTTGTCTTTGTCTGATTTTGGTATCAGGGTGATGGTGGCCTTGTAGAATAAGTTTGGAAGTGCTCCTTCCTCTGCAACTTTTGGAAAGTGTTTTAGAAGGATAGGCATTAGCTTTTCTCTAAATGTTTGATAGAATTCTGTGAAGCCATCTGGTCCTGGGCTTTTGTATTTTGGGAGATTTTTGATCACAACTTCAATTTCAGTGCTTGAGACTGGGTTGTTCATAATTTCTATTTGTTCCTGATTTAGTCTTGGAAGATTGAACTTTTCTAAGAATCTGTTCATTTCTCCCAGGTTATTCATTTTATTGCAATGTAGTTGTTTATAATACTCTCTTATAATCCTTTGTATTTCTGCATTGTCTGTTGTAACCTCTCCTTTTTCATTTCTAATTTTTTGATTTGGTTCTTCTCTCTTTTTTTCTTGATGAGTCTGACTAAAGGCTTGTTAATTTTATCTTCTCAAAGAACCAGTTTTTAGTTTTATTAATCTTTACTATTGTTCCTTTCATTTTTTTTTTCATTTATTTCTGTTCAGATCTTTATGATTTCTTTCCTTCTAATAATTGTGGGTTTTTCTGGTTCTTCATTTTCCAGTTGTTTTAGGTGTAAAGTTAAGTTGTCTATTCAATGTTTTTCTTGTTTCTTGAGGTAGAATTATATTACTATAAACTTATTATATTGCTTAGAACTGCTTTTGCTGTATCCCATAGGTTTTGAGTTGTCATGTTTTCATTGTCATTTGTTTCTAGAATTTTTTTGATTTCCTTTTGATTGCTTCAGTAACCTGTTGGTTGTTTAGAAATGTGTTGTTTAATCACCATGTGTTTGCATTTCTTACAGTTCTTTCCTTGTAATTGATGTATAGTCTCATAGTGATGTGGTTGGAGAAGATGCCTGATACAATTTCAATTTTCTTAAATTTACTGAGGTTTGGTTTGTGACTCAAGATGTGGTGCATCCTGGAGAATATGCCATGTGCACTTGAGAAGAAGGTGTATTCTTGTGCATTTGGATGGAATGTCCTGAAGATATCAATGAGATCCATCTCATCTAATGTATCATTTAAGGCTTGTGTTTCTTTATTAATTTTCTGTTTTAATGATCTGTCCATTGGTATGAGTAGGGGGTTAAAGTTTCCAACTATGATTGTGTTACTGTCCATTTCTCCACTAATGTCTGTTAGTGTTTGTCTTATGTATTGAGGTGCTCCTATGTTGGGTGCATAGATATTTACAATTGTTATGTCTTTCTCTTGGATTGATTCCTTGATTATTATGCACTGTCCTTCCTTATCTCTTATAATCTTCTTTATTTTGATATTTATTTTGTCTGATATGTGGATTGCTACTCCAACTTTCTTTTGCTTTCCATTTGCATGGAGTATATTTTTCCATCCTCTCACTTTCAGTCTCTATGTGTCTTGAGGTCTGAAGTGGGGTTCTTGTATTCAGCATATATGTGGGTCTTGTTTTTGTATCCATTCAGCCAGTCTGTGTCTTTTGGTTGGAACATTTGATCCATTTACATTTAAAGTAATTATTGATATATATGTTCCTATAGCCATTTTCTTAATTTTCAGGGGTTGATTTTGTAGATCTTTTTTCTTCTATTTCTTGACTATTTAAGTCCCTTTAACATTTGCTGTAAAGCTGTTTTGGTTATACTGAATTCTCTTAACTTTTGTTTGTCTGAAAAGATATTTTTTTCCTCCATCAATTTTGAATGAGATCCTTGCTGGGTACTGTACTCTTGGTTGTAGATTTTTCCCTATCATACTTTAAATATATCCAGCCATTCCCTTCTGGCCTGCAGAGTAGTTTATGGGGTTCCCCTTGTATATTACTTCTTCCTTGTTGCTTCTCCCTTGCTGCTTTTAATATTCTTTCTGTGTTTAGTCTTTGTTAGTTTGGTTAGTATGGTCTCGACCTGTTTCTCCTTGGGCTTATTCTGTATGGGACTCTTTGTGCCTCTTGAACTTGATTGACTATTTCCTTTTCCAAGTTGGGGAAATTTTCAACTATAATCTCTTCAAAAATTTTCTCATATGCTTTCTTTTCCTTTTCTTCTTTTTGCACCTCTGTAACTTGAATATTGGTGTGTTTGATATTGTCCCAGAGGTCTCTGAGACTATCTTCAGTTCTTTTCATTTTTTTTAAACTTTATTCTGTGCTTCAGATGCTATTTCTACCCTTTTGTCTTCCAGCTCAGTGTTTCGTTCTTCTGCTTCAGATATTCTGCTATTGATTCCTTCTGGAGTACTTTTAATTTCAATAGTTGTGTTGTTTGTCTCTGTGTGTTTATTATTTAATTCTTCTAGGTCTTTGTTAATTGATTCTTGCTTTTTCTCCATTTTGTTTTCAAGGTTTTTGATCATCTTTGCTATCACTGTTCTGAATTCTTTTTCAAGTATTTGGCCTATTGCCTCTTCATTTATTTGGACTTTTGCATTTGTCATTTGTTCCCTCATTTGTGTAGTATTTCTCTGCCTTTTCATTGTTCTTTTTAACTTATAGTGTTTAAGGTCTCCTTTTTCCAGGCTTTAAGGAAAGTTGATTTCTTTCCTTGAAGAAGATTGCATTTTTTCTTCCTTTTGGTTTCTGCCTCCCACTCCAGTATTCTTGCTTGGAAAATCCCATGGATAGAGGAGCCTGGTGGGCTGCAGTTCATGGGGACATAAAGAGTCAGGCAGGACTGAGTGACCTCACTTTCACTTTCATTTTCACTTTCAAGGTTGGTCCAGTGGTTTGTGTAAGCTTTGTCTAGGGTGAGATTTTTGCTGAGCTTCTATTTGTTTTTCCTCTGATGGGCAAGGCTGAGTGAGATGTAATCTTGTCTGCTGATGATTGGGTTTGTATTTTTGTTTTGTTTGTTGTTTAGATGAGGCTTCCTGCACAGGGTGCTACTGGTGGTTGGGTGACGCTGGGTCTTATGTTTAAGTGGTTTCCTTGAGTTCTCACTATCTGATACTCCGTAGGGTTAGTTCTCTGGTAGTCTAGGGTCTTAGAGTCAGTGCTCCCACTCCAAAGGCTCAGGTCTTGATCTCTAGTCAGGAACAAAGATTCCACAAGTAGCTTGTTATGGCATTAAGTGAAATTAAAACAAATACCCAGAAACCCAGAAATGAGAAACCAAAAATGAACCCCAGACAAATGCCTGTTATAAAATCAGGCAAATAAGTAAAATAATGGAATATACACATATACATATACACCCATGAGCAAGTCAGAACAGTCCAACCAAAACAAAGTACAGTAGATTGACCCAGAGAACAAAGGAAATCAAAAATTATACCTACCAGTTAAGAATAAAACCAGCTAAAGCACAAACTGGAAAACAAAACTAAAGCAAGGTGCCAAGCAGGGAATAAAGAAATGAAAAGAAAATTATTATGGTGGGAGGAAAGGAAAAAAAAAAGAAGGAAAGAACAGATATACAAAGTTAAATAGAGACAGATGAAAATTTATATACATTAAAGATAAAATTCAAGGGGAAGAGAATGGTAGGAAAGGCAAACAAAGGATTAAATTTAGAAAATATATAATGGGGTTAAAATGATTAAAAATTAAAAATATGAAAAATAGAAAAAAATGGAAAAAGAAAGAAAAAAGAAAAAAAAAGGTACAATTCCACAGAACTGCAGAAGCCCAACGTAGAGGCAGAGGTTTATAACAACAGTAAAAAGTGTCACTCAATACACACATATATATTTAAACCCATAAGCAAAATCAACAGTCCAACAAAAATAAAGTACAATAGATTGACCCAGTGAACAAATGAAATAAAAAATTATATCTACCAGTTAAGAACAGAACTAACTAAAGCACAAACTGGAAAACAAAACTAAAGCAAAGTGCCAGTTGGGGAATAAAGCAATAAAAGTAAACTAAAAAATATGTTGAGAGGAAAACAGGAAGAAAAGAAAAAAGAATAGATATGCAAAGTTAAATAGATGTAGATAAAGAAGATTTGTATATGTTAAAGATTAATTCCAAGGGGAAAAGAATAGCAAGTAAGAATAGCAAACAGAGGAACAAATGTAGAAAAAATAATAATAGGTTTAAAAATTAAGAATTAAAATTAGAAAAAGAGAAAAGAAAAAGATAAAAGGAAAACTCCATATAACTACAAAAGCCCAACGTAAATGCAATGGTTTATAACAACAATAGAAGGTGTGACTGAGAAAAAAAATGCTCAAGAACTTAATTGGGATTTCATAGTGCCAATAAAATTGACAACAATAGCAGAGGGGGAAAAAAGAAAAAAAAAACAATTCAAAAGCTTCCACAGAACACGTCAAAACATACGAATAATAAATGATTTTCTTTAGTTACTGGTGTCAGAGTCCTTTCCCTCTGGCAGTCACAGCCCACCTCACCTCCCTAGGATGTCCTCCAACGCTTTGCTGATCTCTGGACCTGCTGTGGAGACAGCTCAGATTCTAATCTAGTCCTACTCCTGTGTATTCTTTACTCCAATGTCCACAGCTATCAAAACTAGTGCATTTTTTTGTGTGGGAGCTCTCAGTAAACTTTTATATATTCCACAGATACAGAGTCTGCTTGGTTGATTGTACGGATTTAATCTGCAGCTTGTACAGCTGGTGGGAAGGTTTTGGGTCTTCTTCCTAGCCACATTGCCCCTGGGTTTCCACTGTGATTTTATTTCCACCTCTACATGTGGGTCATCCACTGGGGTTTGTTCCTGAGGCTGCCCTGGAGGCCTTGGGTTTGCCCCTGTGAGGGCCAGGTGTGGAGGCGGTGCAGCCGCTTGGGTCGCAGGGGTTCTGGCAGCACCAGGTTCTCAGGGGGTTTGGTGGCTGGAGCAGCAGGAAATAAAGTGCTCTAGAAGGGTATGGCAACCAGTGTTGGGCAATATGCTCTAGTATTCTTGCCTGGAGAACCCCCTTTCTCTGACAGAGAAGCCTGGCAGGCCACAGGGTTGCAAAGAGTTGGATATGAAGAAAGCAGCCCTGTGTGCATAGACACAAGACTTTTTTGCCTGTGATAGCTCTGCCCCAGAGAGATTTGAGTGTGAAGGTGATGCAGCTGTTTGGCTTGTGGGGACCCTGGTGGCGCCAAGTGTGCAGGGAGGCAGGGACTGCCTCCATCACAGGAGTTATGGCCCTATCAGAGTGTTTTTTTGAGCCTCTTATAGCTGGTGATCGATCAGAAGGTTTCTTTGGTGGTCTTTCTCTATAGTGCCACCCGTTCAGGCACTTAGAGGGTTCCCTTGCCTGGGGTCCTTTTCTGTTGTTCAGCACATCAGGCACATAGAGCCCCCCCCCCCCCACCCCCTGCCCCAGCTGGGTCCAACCTTGGATTTCAGCTCCAAGCGCCTGAGGGAACACTGTGCTAATTCCACCAATATTTTTAGTAACTTGTAGTTAGAAGTCCAAACCTGGTCATAGCAAGAGCATAAAGGAAGATGTGTATAAGAGACAGGCTGGGTCCAACCTTGTAGATCGGCACATCAGGCACTTAAAGGGGCACCCTGGGTGGTGTCCTACTCTATAGTTCAGTGGGTCAGGTGTTTAATGGGTCAGCCTCTCTATTGATCAGCTGCTGATGCTGGCATGTGGGGAGAGAGAGGCTACGGCGATGGCTCCACCCACTACGTGTGCCTTAGCAGTACTGTGTTGTTTCTGTGGTTGCCCTGCCTTCCTCCACAGGCATTTCCCACCACAATTTCATCCCTCACATCCCCTCAATCCATCTTCCTGGAGTCAACAGCAACCCTCACTCTGGGATTGCACCACAATCCCTAACCCCCTGCTGTCAGCCTCTGAGCCTTCCAGGGGACCAGCGCTCCTATCTGGGGTATGTTTGACTGCAGCAAGGACTGTCTGATTCTCTTTCCATTTAGGCTGCCAAAGATCACCTGTTTCACTCTCAGTCTTAAATGTTTTTCCTCTAACTCAGACAATTGCCCTGTGGGGATTGGACCCCCTGCTTCAGTTCCCCCACCCACCGAGGGCAGGTCCAGTCCAACTAACACTCCTGCTTTTCCCCCTAGTTCCTTTGTCCTACTGAGTTTTGCGTGGTTCTATATTTTCTTTTCCACCGGTCAGGTACCCCTGCCCACTCTTAGCTGGTGCTCTGCACGCACTTCTTTGTCTGAAGGTGTATTCCTGATGTATCTGTGGAGAGAGATGTACTCCACGGCCACCTTCTCCTCCATCATCTTTATCTCTCCCTGATTATTACAAGATATTGAATACAGTTTTCTGTGCTATACAGTAGGTCCTTGTTGTTTATTTTATATAGAGTAGTGTGTATCTATTTGTCCCAAGATCCTAATTCATGCTTCCCTACCCCTTTCCTCTTTGGTAATCGTAAATTTGTTTTCTATATTTGTTAGTCTGTTTCTATTTTTCAAAAATATATTTTTCTTTATTAAAAAGTTTCAGTTTATTTTGGAGTATAGTTGATTAACAATGTTGTGTTAGTTTCAGGTGTACAGAAAAATGATTCCGTACATTTCGAACATGATATTCTATTCTTTTTCAAATTCTTTTCACATTTAGGTTATTACAGAACATTGAGCAAGGTTCCTTATGCCTATACAGTACATTCTTGTTGGTTATCCTATTTAAATATAGCAATGTGTGCATATCAATGCCAAACTCCCAATCTTTCCCTCCCCCGCACACTTCCCCCTGGTAATCGTAAATTTGTTCTCTAATTCTGTGAGTCTATTTCTGTCTTGTGAGCAAGTTAATTTGTATCATTTCAGAAAAAATATTTTAAAACAAATCTTTAGTTAGTGCCAGGTACTCTTTGAAGTTCTTTACAGGCACTGTCTCATTGAATTCATATGTTCTCACTATGAGATAGGGGTTATCATCATCCTCATTTGACAGATAAGAAAATTGAGAGGTTAATTAACTTGTCCAAAGTTACAAATAGTAAGGGCAAGGCCGTGTTTTGAAGCCAGGCAGTCTGGCTCCGAGTCAGTGCTCCTAACTGCTGCACTGTGCTTTCCGCTTAATACTAGGGATTATATACTCTTCCCTGTAGCCAGGCTGTGCTGCAAGTTGTGCCGTGGCATTTATGCTCATGGAATAGAGACACATAAGATTTGGTCCCTACATTGTTGGAGGTCAGAATTCGGTGGAGAAGTTCAGTAGGATTGCTTTTGGAGGCCTTAGCGACAGTTTGCAGAAGGTGAAGGAGGGAGTGACTCTTGTCTGGTGTTGAGAAGGTGGTGGGCAAGGTGAAGGATGCAAGAGAGGCTTTGAAGGAAATGTGGACCAAGAACTATAGATGTTGATGAAGTTATCAGGAAGGGAAGGGAGCATGGATGGGCCTAGACAGGAATTCTGGCCAGAGAGAAGAGAGTGCTGTGAGAGAGTAGGTGTAGGCAGTGAGTAAGCGGGTCTAAGCTTAGTGAT
Source organism: Madoqua kirkii (assembly GCA_006408675.1). Classification (NCBI taxonomy): domain Eukaryota; kingdom Metazoa; phylum Chordata; class Mammalia; order Artiodactyla; family Bovidae; genus Madoqua; species Madoqua kirkii. The sequence goes on along the minus strand of SJYC01049741.1, from coordinate 11,538 downwards.
TTCCATTTCAGCAGAAAGAACGTTGCCCGGAAGTGGTAGGTAGCACATCTGTATTATTTAAAAGTTCTACATTATCCTAAGTAAGCATGTATTTCTCCTATAAAACTCAAAAAAAGCTATGTTATTTTTCACAATTGTTTGCTTTTTAAGATATCAACTTTTCCCTGTTCTTTTAGAGAAGTCAAAGCTATATTATGTGTGTGGAGTTCTTAAAATATAAGCTTTGAAATTAAAAACCAGCCTTACCACTCATTGGCTATATGGCACTGCCTTTTCTGGGCTTTAGTTTACTTTCCTATAAATTGAGAATGGTCATAACTACTCTGCTAGGGCCTGATGGAAAAACATAAAGGAAACAATGAAAATAAAATATAAAATAACTGCCCCAGCTTGACAGAGTAGATCAATAAACATTATTTCCCATGCCCTAACCTTTGTAAAATAAGTTTCCCCACATGTGTTGGGTTAAATCTTGGATCTTTTACTTAAGTGGTTGAAGAGTGCTGGGAGCCCAGTTTCATGGCCACAGATGAACTTGTTATCGTTGGCTGCTCAGCGCCTGCGTTATCAGCAGGTACCTGCAACTCATGTACCTTAGGTAGACTCTAATTAGCCTTCTCAGCTTGCTATAGCTCTGGGAGAAATCCTACTGTACAGCCAAGAGCACTTCTTTCAATATATGGGGGGCTCTCCTGAACCCCATGCAGAACAGAGACCTAGGAGAAGCACCAGGGCATAGCCTCGCCATCTTATCATCTCTGTTGGTTGCCTATGCACCCCTCTCAGCTCTCTCCCCCGACAGTAACCCCGGATGCTCAGGGTTCTGTGCTTTTTGTCTCCACTTCTATTATCTTTTCACAGACTGTACTGCAAAGAGATATGTTTGATTTCCTATTTCTAATTATCAGCCTATTTTCTCCACAGTTATTTTCCAATATGTTCTCAGGAAAGATTGATATGGTCCAGGTCATCCTTAGGGGGACTACTCTATACCCTTCTTCTGTAATCCTTTTTGCTATGAGCTGCTCTTCACCCTGTAGCCTGCGTGATCTTTAAGAAAGTCTTACTCTTCTTAAAGCGTTCCAGTGGCTGCCTGTGCCCTAGAAGAAAAGCTGACTACCCTACGCTGCCTTAAGAGCTTTCCCGAGTTCCTTTAGCATTATCACTTGAGAAGCTGGAGCAGGACAGTGCTTGATATTTTTTACTTTGTACAATAATAAAATATGAAAGTTGTTTTTGCTCTCAGGGTAAAGATGGTTTTATGAAGTGATACCTTTCTCTAAAAAGAGTCTGTTGTTATGCTGGACAAGCAGAAGGAAGCTCTAGACACACACACAAAAAACACTTTTGACCTGAAATTACTTGTAAAGTCCTATAAGGATGGCCTTATAGAAGATCAACATTTAGAAGATATCTCCAGAGTGTGGGCTGTGACTTTATGAGATGTGTGTTTATGAAGCCAGATGCAGAGGGCTGTACAAATTACCCAGAGAACTGCCAAACAAAAATTGCTTTGTACTTTAACTGATACGCTAAGAAGTGAGATCTTTGAACAGTGAAACATTCCTTGAGTTCTTACTTTATAGAACACAGGGAAATTGATCCTATGGGGGCAGTGTGGAAGGGAATATGTCCAGAAGATGGAAAAGATACTTTCATGAAGACACTTATAATTAAGGAGAGATAAAATATAGGCACAACATAAGTAGTTTGAGAACAACTATCAAGAAAGAACACTAGAAACGTCAAGGCAATGAGCACATTACCTGTGGGTGTGTTGAGGGGTGAAGATAGGTTGGGAGGGATGGCTGGCTGCTGGGGAAAGAGTCTCACAAGAGATGAATTTTGAGCTGTGACTTAAATCATTCAGATTGTTGTAGATGAGTCTTCAGGAGGTCATCTGAGAAGGCAGTAATGGCTTGAGCAAAGATAGAAGAATCCTGAGGAGATTCATTTAGGAGAAAGTTCAGAAAGAAGCTAGGGGTAAGGCTATGTTGGCAAAGAAAGCTGTGCTGTCCTAAACTACTGTCCTACATCTAGATTAGGATGAGCATTATGGAAACAAACAGAAAGGTACAAGTAATATTGATGTTGTTCAGTCGTCAAGTTGTGTCTGACTTTTCCTGATCCCATGGACTGCAGCATACCAGGCTTCCTGTCCCTCACCATCTCCTGTAGTTTGCCCAAGTTCATGTCCATAGAATCAATGATGCCATTCAACTGTCTGATCCTCTGTTGCCCTCTTCTCCTCCTGCCTTCAATTTTTCCAACATTAGGGTCTTTTCCAGTGATTCAGCTATTTGCATCAGGTGCCCAGAGTATTGGAGCTTCATTTTCAGCATCCAGTGAATGTTCAGAGTTGATTTCCTTTAAGATTAACTGGTTTGATCTTGTTGCTGTTCAATGGACTCTCGAGTCTGCTCTAGCACTACAGCCCCAAAACATCAGTTCTTTGGTATCAGCCTCCTTATAGTCCAGAAATGTACTGGTATATACAAGAAATATACTGGTACTTAAAAACAAGTGAATTGCTTTGGGCCCCAAGTATTTTGCAATATAATTCCTGGGAAAGAGTTTCTGAGTTGCTTTACTGAGTCATTCATTCCTCCAACATCTGTTGGGTACTATGTTCCAGGATTCAGGTTAGGTGCTTCATCCTGAAATATCACACAAACACACACCTGTTTTGGGAACAGGGAAGGGTGCAAAAGACCCATGAATACTTACACACCCTCCCATTGATGGTAATGTATTAATTCCCAGAATAACACAGTGCCTGTGTGAATAAGGAAGAAAGATATTTTTGAGAGTTTCCCTCCCTCTTTTGGTATATGGGGAAAACACCTTCCAAATCTGGCACAACACGACCCTTGCTCCCCAGTAGACATGTGTATGAGTGAGCAATTGACTCAGCCAAGCAGGGTGATTCCAAAACTGACAACAGTTTCTAGGCATAGGATTTCAGCTCCAAGCGCCTGAGGGAACACTGTGCTAATTCCACCAATATTTTTAGTAACTTGTAGTTAGAAGTCCAAACCTGGTCATAGCAAGAGCATAAAGGACAGATTTTTATGACCCCTGGAAACTAAGTAGTGCACATCATTTACTGAAGAATCAAGTCAAACATTTTTATTTTACAGAATATTCTTCCTCGGGCTACTCTTAAACGTAGTATTTTACAAATGACTTGAAGACTGTAAAATGCATATTTTGATCCTTCGTATTTAGCTTGTTAGTGAATGACCTTTATCATTTACCAGTATGAACTGTTACTTTGTAACCCAGATCACATTCTGTGCGCTCAGCATTCCTTTTTATTGAACTGATATTTTCTCTAAGGAAGTTGTCTAGGGACTATATTCACATGTGTAAAGGAATACTGAACATAGGTACTGGTTATTTTATTTTTCTTCAGATTCCTTTGTTCAAGTAGAAAATTATAAAAAGCTCATATAAAAAATTACACCAACAAATATGAAGATAACTGAGTGATACTAGGTCTTCTCTGTCACCTTGAATGACATGCTCGGAATGATCTTTCCTTCAGGTTAGAGGAAGTGTTTGGCCTTATGACAAAACTCATCCTTCTAATTAACCTCAACCTAGTGCTGGGAGTATTTTAAAAATTGTGGCTGTTTATAGCGATTTATCCCCATTTGACCTGTGTGAGTTCCCAGGTTAGTGTTTGTAACCTGTGTGAAAGAGGCTCAAGTGTAGCAGAGAGGTGGGAAGGTGCGTTTCCCTTGCTTTCATGTTTCACTGGCTTTCAAGACCCCCTAATTGAGTCTAATGATAGGAAACTGCAGTGTTTGAAATAGTACTTGGTTAGGAGTCTCTGGTGGACCATAAAGAATCCACCTGCAATGTGGGAGAGTCAGATTTGATCCTTGGGTTAGGAAGGTCTCCTGAATAAAGGAATGGCTACCCACTCCAATTTTCTTTCCTGGAGGATTCCATGGAGGACAGAGGAGCCTGGCAGGCTACAATTCATGGGGTCACAGAGTGAGACACGACTTAGTGACTAACTCAATTTCACTAGCAGTTTCTGACATAGCCTTTCCCAGCTTTGCGTGAAAATGCCTATGGGGGAACAAAAAAAATCATAAAACTAAATTATTCCACATAAAAAGATTAAAGGGAAAAAGTTTGTTAACTGAGGGTGAGTTAAGAAATATCTCCTCATCTTCCCTTACTATACCCCATGCCTTACCTTGTGAAACAGACCCTGTTTGAGAAAAGGATTTTTAAAAAAGAGAAAAATACTGTGATTCCTTCTACTCACCATTTTCCCTGTGTTAGAGACCCAGTGTTTGATCTTTTCTTCCTAAATTAAGATATTTTAGATGGCGAAAGTGTAAAATTTGACTTCCCTATCTTTTATATTCATTTACACAAAAGGTTACTAGAAAACAACAGAGTTGGAAGAAGATGGTGGGTGCTGGCAAGGGCACATAAAAAGAAATCCACAATTTCATGGAATGAAATGCACAATGTATTATTAAATGAGAGTTGTTTCATGCAGTATAAAGTATGTAATTCAGTAGTATATGTAATTGTGTATGGGCACATAAAAAGAAGAATGGAAGGATACACACCCAAAAGCAGATTATTGATAGATAGTGAGAATAGGGTAGCTTTCAATTTCTTTTATAAGATTTTATATTATAGGATTTTTAACACACTGAGAATGTTTTACTTGAATAACCCATATAACATTGTAACACTGTGATGTTTTAGAGGAAGCTCTTTCTGAAGGTCACAAAAAGGGGACTTGAATGAGAGGTTAGATTAAATGGTATCAATTATTTTCCAAATATTGAGGAAAACTTTGCAAAAGGTTGATAAATTTTTGGAGAATGTTTCCCAATAAAATATTAAAATGTATTAAAAATCAGAATATAGGAAAAGGAGTCCTAGTAAGAGACAGATCCATGGAACAGAAGGAAGAGTGCTGAAACAGACTCTTGTGATAAAGCTCACATTTAAAATTGGCGGGAAAAGGATTAATGTAGTGTAAATCACTCCCGACAGTAGACTAAACAACTTGTGGAAAAGTTACCTGATAACACATCAAGAGAAATTCCACCCAAATGAGAGATATAAATGTTTCAAAAGAACTGAAGTAAACTGGGTATAGAATAAGTAAACAAATGTAGAAGAACTGAAGCAAATGCAGGAGACAACATATCATCTGAAGGTATGGAAATTTAATAATGCTGTCAAGGCAGAAACCATAAAATTTAAGATAGGAAGATTAGATACATAAAGAGTAAAATGTACTCTGTCAGAAACACCATAAATAAAACTAAAAGGCAGATGCAGGAATAATGTATTGCTTTTGTAGTCTGTGTTTTCTAATTTTTCTACAGTAAGAATGGTACTTGGTGGTCTACGGAGGATGTTCATGTGATGACCAAGAGGCAGAGCATGGAGGTTGAGGGGATTTTGGTGCCAGATCGCCTCTGTTCCAACCCTGGGATGCTTCTTGTGTGACACTGGACAATTGAACCTAACCTCTCTGTATCTCAGTTCCCTGATCTTTGGAATGATGATAGAAACTACCCTAAAGTTGTAAGGATTAAACGTATTAATAGATATGCATGGCTTTTAGAATAATGCCTGTTCTACAGTGAGCACTCCAAGTGATGGCTTTTATTCTCTAAGACCTTCCTGGCTTCAACATCATGCAATTCTATGGAGGACTAGAGAGTGAATAATTAGAGACAGAAATGGCAACCCACTCCAGTATTCTTGCCTGGAGAATCCCAGGGACAGAGGAGCCTGGTGGGCTGCCACCTGTGGGGTCGCACAGAGTCGGACAAGACTGATATAACTTAGCAGCAGCAGTAGAGAGTGAATAGGAGCTGGGAGCAAACTATTCCTTTCCCAGTAGAATAATTGACTTCAGAAGAGGGTAATAGATCAAACAATTGTGCTTCTCAAGGGATAAGAGAAGCCTGTAGTTCCAGGTACAGTCAAATGTGGCCCACTGATAGAACAAAAATTAAATTACAGACATAGAAAAAGAAACAGAATAAGAATCAGTATATCCTCTTTACTATCTGCATAAGCAAATCAAATATATAAAATGATAACATGAATTGTATGGAGGTGGAAGGGAATAGGTGAGGAGAAAAATCACTGCAGATGATGACTGCAGCCATGAAATTAAAAGATGCTTACTCCTTGGAAGAAAAGTTATGACCAACCTAGACAGCATATTCAAAAGCAGAGACATTACTTTGCCGACTTAGGTCCGTCTAGTCAAGACTATGGTTTTTCCTGTGGTCATGTATGGATGTGAGAGTTGGACTGTGAAGAGGGCTGAGCACTGAAGAATTGATGCTTTTGAACTGTGGTGTTGGAGAAAACTCCTGAGAGTCCCTTGGACTGCAAGGAGATCCAACCAGTCATTCTGAAGATCAGCCCTGGGATTTCTTTGGAAGGAATGATGTTAAAGCTGAAACTCCAGTACTTTGGCCACCTCATGCGAAGAGTTGACTCATTGGAAAAGACTCTGATGCTGGGAGGGATTGGGGGCAGGAGGAGAAGGGGACGACAGAGGATGAGATGGCTGGATGGCATCACGGAATCGGTGAACGTGAGTCTGGGTGAACTCCGGGAGTTGGTGATAAACAGGGAGGCCTGGCGTGCTGCGATTCACGGGGTCCTAAAGAGTCACGACTGAGCGACTGAACTGAACTGAACTGAAAGATTCTCTTTGTTATCACATATGGACACTAAATGCAATTCCAATTTCCCCTAATTTTCTTCTTTAGATGAAAGCTGGAACTCTGGATATAACTGATACAAATGACTCCGTTTCTCAACTTAGTCTTTTATTTCCTGTTTGATTCTGTGGCAGCAATGATGAGCTGCTTCCTTGTTTTCCACAGTTGCCTGCATGACACAAACCCACCAGAGCTGTGATGAAAATAATAGATGTGCTGAGGAGATGGCCAGTCATTGTAAATTTGCCATGTAGCCACATTGATATCTGCACCAGGGAGAAGTAGCAGTTAACTGAAATCCAGCTGTTTTGAAGTTGATTGGGGAAGAATCGTGACCAAAATACATAACGGGTTTACAGGCTCCCTTTATTTTCTTTTAAAATCATAGTTTTTTTTTCTTAGTACAAAAACAACATATGATAATTGTAGAAGGAAAAAAAAGGAAATAGAGACCAGAAAAATATCATAACCTGTAACCCCAACTCCTAATCTTGTAGAGGGTTAAAAAATGAATGGGTTCAAGGAGCAAATGATTCTTTTAAGAGTAAGAACATTTTGGTATATATCCCTCTGATCTTTTACTTCATCTTTTTGCAAAAATGTAGTTAAATGATGTTTGATGTCTTATACTTCTTTTTCATTTAATATTTTACAAATATATAAAAGATTGTAAAACATTTATGAGCCAAATTTTAATAGCTACATAAAATTCTTTTAAAAATTCTTGTTAAAAATCTTTTGGCCTCTGAGGGAGAGGGGGAGGGGGAGATGATTTGGGAGAATGGCATTGAAACATGTATACTATTGTATAAGAAATGAAACGCCAGTCTATGTTCAGTGCAGGATACAGGATGCTTGGGGCTGGTGCATGGGATGATCCAGAGAGATGATATGGGGTGAGAGGAGGGAGGGGGCTTCAGCATTGGGAGATTGTGTATACCTGTGGTTGATTCATGTCAATGTATGGCAAAACCAATACAGTATTGTAACGTAGAATAAAGTATTAAAAAAATAAAAAAAATTAAAAAAGGAAAAAAAAAAGAAAGTAAAAAAAATCTATTATAAGCATCATACTTTATTTTACCTATTTTTAAATTTTGGACACTTAGATTACCTCTGTCCTATGACTATTGTTGTATAGAAATCTTTGGGTGTGTGATTTATTTCCTTAGCCTAAATTCTTAGAAATTAAATTTCTAGTTTAAAGTTTGTAGATATTTCAAGGAACTTGATCTTTTGCCAAATTGCTTTGAAGAAAGGTATTATAAATTTATGATGTATATTATATATACCAGTTTGTAATATACCTAATTCTTCTTATCTTTGACAGCTCTAGGCATTGCAGCTATTTTTTATCTTTCCATTCTGACTGAACTAGTCTTGTCCTCTAAAGGATTTCTAGTGGTTCTGGGAGAACTGATTAAACACATGGAAAAAAATGAACTTCAAGGCCTACTTCACACTATAAACAAAACAATTAAGAATAAATTGACATATTTAAATGATAAATTATAAAGGTTTTAGAAGAAAACATAGGATATCTTTGTAAACTCAGGGAAGACACAGATTTCTTATGAAAATCACTAACTATACATAAAAAATTGATGAGTTATACTTTGTTAAAATTAAATTTGTTTTCTCATTAAGAGACACTGTGAAGAAAATGAAAATAAAAGCCTGAGATGTAAAAGTGTATTCATCTGTATATGAATATTTTTCTGTACATATACAAAAGGATTGTAGCTAAAACATATAAATAACTTCTATAACTCAATAATAAAAGATAAATCACCCAATTTAAGTGGTATTAAGGACATGAAAAGAGATTCAACATCATTATTATTAGGAAAGTGCAAATTTAAATCACAGTGAGAAACTATTTCAAACCCACCGATGTGGCTAAAATTAGGAAGCCTACACCAAATGTTGCCAAGGGTGTGAGGCAACAGAACCGTATTTTGTTTGTGGGTGTAGAAAATGGTATAGTCATCCTGGAAAATGTTTTAGCAATTTCTTAAAAAGTTTGAATCATCACCTTCTCTGAGGTATGTCATTTCTACTTCTAGGTATTTCCCTAGGGAGAAATGAGAACATCTATCCTATCTGTCAAAAAAAAAAAAACAAACAAAAACCCACAAAAGATGTGTACGTGAATGTTCATGGATCGTGGAAGCTTATTAATAGAATCTCCAAATTGGAAACAGCCCAAATATCCCTCAACCAGAGAATAGGTAAACTCATATATTTATACAATGAAATACAGCTAGCAATGACATGGAAAAATCTTAGAAATACTGTATTGAGTGAAAGAAGATAGACATGAAAGAGTTCCCTTATAAGAGTCCATTAACAGGAAATTCAGTGGTGGGCAAAACTGACAGGTGGTAGAAATCAGAGCAGCGGTTGTCAGTGAGGTCTTCTATTAATGATGAAGAGCGACATGGAAACCCTTTGGAGTGATGGAAATGTTCTGTATCTCCACAGGTTTTTGTTTATATGGATATATGTATGCGTGCTCAGCTGATCAGTTGTGTCTGACTCTTTGTGACTGCATGGACTGAAGCCCCCAGGCTCCTCTCTCCATGGGATTTTCCAGGCAAGAATACTGGGGTGGGTTGCAAATTTCTCCTCCAGGAAATCTTTCTGACCCAGGGATTGAACCCAAGTCTCCTGTGTCTCCTGCATTGTCAGGCAGATTCTTTACCACTGAGCCACCTGGAAAGCCCCACATGGGTGTATACATTTGTCAAAGCTTGTAAAACTGTACCCTTAAAAATCTGTATTTTTCTCTGTATGTGAATTTTACAATAATAAAATTAATTTTGGGAGGGAGGCTCAAGAGGGCATATATATATATATATATATATATATATACTTATGACTGATTCGAGTTGTTTTATGGCAGAAACTAGCACAATATTGTAAAGCAAGGATTACCAATTAAAAAATAATTCAAAGCCAGAATTCAAAACTCTATGGATATTAGTGATTGCAATCATAAACAACTGAAAAAGAATATGTAAAAACTAACAACACTTTTTGGGGTAATGGGAAATGAGGGATTTTTGTTTTTAAAAGTTCTTTTTATATTTCTGTATTTTTTTTAAAGTTTTTTTGGTGTCTTTTTTGAACTTGTTCCAATACTGTTTCTATTTTATGTTTCAGTTTTGGCTGCCAGGCATGTGGGATCTTAGCTCCCCAACCAGGGATCAAGTGCACACTGCCTGCATAGGAAGGTGAAGTCTTAACTTCTGGACTGCCAGGGAAGTCCACATATTTTTATTTTTTAAATACAAAAAAAAAAAAAAGAAATTTTGTTCAAATGAAAAAAGAAAACATTTCTGATATTTTAAAGATTTCAATGTAGCAGTATAAAATAATGAAATTTAGGAGCATATATTTATAACCTTGGTAAAGGTAAAGTCGCTCAGTCGTGTCCAACTCTTTGCGACCCCATGGGCTCTAGCCTACCAGACTCCTCTGTCCATGGGATTTTCCAGGCAATAGTACTGGAGTGGATTGCCATTTCCTTCTCCAGGGGATCTTTCCGACCCAGGGATCGAACCCGGGTCTCCCGTAGACAGACGCTTAGCCGCCTGAGCCACCAGGGAAGTCCATTTATAACCTTGGGTGGGGTGAACTTCCTAAGCAAGACAAGAAACCCAATTGCAATGAAACTGATTTATTAAACATCAAGAAACTTGAAAATATTTATGTTTAAACATAGCATGCTGCTACTGCTGCTGCTAAGTCGCTTCAGTCGTGTCCAACTCTGTGCGACCCCATAGACGGCAGCCCACCAGGCTCCCCCGTCCCTGGGATTCTCCAGGCAAGAACACTGGAGTGGGTTGCCATGTCCTTCTCCAATGCATGAAAGTGAAAAGTGAAAGCGAAGTCACTCAGTCTTGTTCGACTCTTCGAGACCCCACAGACTGCAGCCTACCAGCCTCCTCCATCCATGGGATTTTCCAGGCAAGAGTACTGGAGTGGGGTGCCTTTGCCTTTTCCATAAACATAGCATAAAAGAAAGCAAAGGATATAAGATGAAAGAGAAACAAATATTTCAACACCTATGATGGGCAAAATTTAACAACCCTAATAAACAATGACCTCCTATAAATGGATGAAAATAAGGCAAATGACTTAATAGAAAAAAATGAGTGAAGTATATGCACAGATAATTCACATAAAGAAAAATGAAAATAGCCAGTAAATACATGAAAAGATGCTGTTTTACTTGCACTCAGGGAAACAAATATTAAACTGCTAGTGCAGTAAAAATGGGAAATTTTGGAAATATTAAGTGTTGGTGAAATTGGAAAATGGGTAGTCAAACTTTACTGGCTGAAATTTGAATTGCTTGAAATTTTTAGGAAAGCATTGGGCAATATCTATCAAGACAAAATACATTAAATCATTTGCCCTTGTACTCTCTTTTGATAATATCTACTATGGAACAAAAGCACAAGTACTTAAGGATATGTGAATAAGGATATTTAATGTTGTTTGTAGTAGGAAATAAGCTGGGAATGATCAGAATGAACATTAATCGGAGGCTGGTAGAATAAATTATAATAATCTTTACTGCAACTGTTACACAAAAATTAAAAAGTAAATCAGATTTACATATATCGACCTAGAGGGAGTCCAATGACATATTATTATGTGAAAAGAGCAAGTTGGAGACTAATGGAGAACATGTTAGTCCATTCCAGATTTTAAAAAAAGAAATGCAAACACAGATATGCACCTTATTAGAGCATAAACATGTCGTAATTCTGCTTTCTACAATAATTGTCACATTCAT
>SJYC01049739.1:0-25946 GCA_006408675.1 Madoqua kirkii | reverse complement strand
GTTTCCTCTGAAATGGATCAGAGTGCGTGTTAGTCACTCAGCCATGTCTGACTCTCTGCGACCACCTGGCTGCCAGGCTCCTCTGTCCGTGGGATTCTCCAGGCAAGAGTACTAGAGTGGGTTTCCATTTCCTTCTCCAGAGGATCTTCCCAACCCGGGGATCAAACCCAGGTCTCCTGCATTGCAGGCAGATTCTTTACCTTCTGAGCCACCAGGGAAGCCTGAAATGGGTCAGAAATGGATCAATAAATAAATAAGGTGGATTGACAGGGGGATAGATAGGTAATAAAGCAAAATATTCATGGTAGCATCTAGGTAGTGGGTGTCTATCTATTCAATGTAGCGTTCTTTAGTGTTTCATCTTTATTGTTATTGTTGATATGTACTTCTGTGTAGGGTTCTTTGGAAACTTGTCTGTTCAGGTCCTTTGCTCATTTTATAACTTCCCTGGTGGTTCAGATGGTAAAGTGTCTGCCTACAATGTGGGAGACCCGGGTTCAATACCTGGATCGAGGAGATCTCCTGGAGAAGGGAATGGTAACCCACTCCAGTATTCTTTCCGCCAACCCCCCCCCCCACCAAAAAAAAAAGTGGCTCAAAGAAATATTTAGGCTTCCCTGGTGGCTCAGAGGTTAAAGCGTCTGCCTGCAATGGGGGAGACATAGGTTAGATCCCTGGGTTGGGAAGATCCCCTGAAGAAGGAAATGGCAACCCACTCCAGTACTCTTGCCTGGAGAATCCCGTGGAGGGTAGATTATTTGTGTGTGGTTTTTTTCTCACTGTAACATTCTTTCAACCCTTTTGTCTATTTGAAACTTTTCATAATAAAATGTTGCGGAAAAAAAAGGGCAAGGCCATAATTATGCATAGTCGCTCAGTCCTGTTTGACTCTTTGCAACCCCGTGGACTTTAACCCACCAGTCTCCTCTGCCCATGGGATTCTCCAGGCCAGAATACTGGAGTGGATTGCCATGCCTTCCTCCAGGGGATCTTCCCAACCCAGGGAGCGAACCCACGTCTCCTGCCTTGGCAAGCGGATTCTTTAATGCTGCGCCACCTCAGAAGCCCAGGGCTGTAATTACAGCAACACAATAAAGGAGTATTGGATTACAACCCAAATAAGAAATAAATGGCTGTGATTCCAGAATGATATAAATAATTGATCAAATAAAGTAATGTATAGATGGGAGAGGAGGGGCAAATTCCCCGCACAGAAGAATTCCAGATAATTGATGTGGAATCTCTACCCTCAAGGGTGGAGCATAACTCCCTACTCCTTAAGTGTAGGTTCAGCGAGATGACATCCTTCTAAAAGGAACAGCACGAAAGTGAGGGAAAAAGAGTAAGTTTGTAGTTAAGAGACCTGACAAGCCCTGCCTCGGCCAGGAATTCAAGGTCAGCATCAGCAGGCCTGTTGATAGCATGTAGCCTGATGAGGGGGTGAGGAGACGCATTTCACTTCCGTGGTTTTCCTCCCCCAGACCTGGACCCCAGGCTAATCATGAGAAAACCATCAGTCACACCCCAAGGGAGGGACTTCCCTGGTGGCTCGGTCGTAAAGGGTCCGCCTGCCGACGCAGGAGACCATTTGAAACTTTCCATGGACCCCTGATCCAGGAAGATCCCATGTGCTGAGGAGCAACTCAGCCCGAGTACCACAGCCACTGAGCCTGCACTCTGGAGCCGGGGAGCTGCAACTGCAGCCACGTGCCCCCAAGCCAAGCTCTGCAACAAGAGACGCCGCCGCCATGAGAAGCCCACGCTCGCGAGTAAGAAGCAGCCCTTCGCCACTGGAGAACAGCCCACGCAGCAACAAAGACCCACAACAGCCACAAACGAATCAATAAAGTTATTTTTAAAAAACCCCAAGGGGGAGGAACATCCTGCAAAACACTGGACAGGTCCCCTTCAACGTTTATCCAAAAACAAGGAAGAGGGGAGAAAGCACCGGAGCCCCGAGGAACCTCGGGAGACTCTCTGCCTTACATGCCGCGTGGTCTCCTGGATGGGGGCCTGGCACAGAAGAAGGACGTGAGGTGGAAACCGCGGCGCTCCAGGTGAAGCGTAGGCCTTGGGTAACAACCGTGCCTGGACCAAGGCTCACGCACTGTGACGGGGGTGCCACAGCCACGCCACGTCAGATCTTAGCGGTGGGGGCAACAGGGGCCAAGGGGGGATAGGAGCTCTCTGTACCATCCTTGCAAACTTTTCTGGAAGTGCAAAACTGTTCTAAAATAAAAGATGGACTTAAATAAAGCAATCCTTTTTTTTTTTTTTTTTTTTTAATGATAGAGTAAAAAAAAAAAAAGTCTAGGCTTTGGTGCGAACAGGAAGCAGCTCCATTCCTTCTCCGCCTGCCTTCACACTCCATCTGCCTGAGTCCCCTTTCCCTCCCCCGTCGCTATATGAGGAGCAGATACTCTACATTTTTCTTGCCATCTGGGGGTTTTCCACCTGTCCCGATTTCAGGGGGTCAACCGTCCAGCCTGACTTAATATCAGGATGTTCCCCTGGCATCCGGCTCGATCACTCTCTGTTTTCCAAGGGGAGGCTTGAGCTAAGATGGGGGTAAGGGGGCTGGCCCATGGTTGGGTTGCCTGCTCACCTCGCCCTCTTTGTCCAGGTCTGAGACAGACGCTCCTTCCCGTGTTGTGCCAGGCATTCAGCTGCTGTCTCTCTGTCTCATGAGAATCCCCCTTCCTCCTTCCCTCAAGCCCACCAAGAATTCCTGCTGCCCTTTCTCAGCACCAGATTTCGGCTGCTAATGATGCTCTCCAGCCAAAGACCCCAGGAACACACGTGCTCGCAGTTGAACAAGCTGGGTCTGCTACTCGTCACAGTGGGAGAGAACCATGGGTTGAGAGGTGATTCTTGACCAAGGAAGTCCATGGGCTGCCCAGGGTCCCCGCCAAATTCATACACTGAAGTTGTCATCCTCAGCACCTCAGATGTGACTATGCTTGGAGAAGGGGCCTTTGACAAGGTAATGAAGTTAATGTGAGGTCATTAGAGGGGAGCCCTAATGGAATACGACTGCTGCCCTCACCAGAAGAGATTAGGACACTCACACGACAGAGGGCCAGCCACCTGGGGACACAGTGAGGATGAGGGCACTTACGGGCCACGGAGAGAAGTCTCAGAAGACACTAAACGGGCCGGGACCTTGATCACAGACTTTCAGCTTCTGGGACGGTCAGAATAAACTGCTGTTGTTGAAGCGCCTGAGTCTGCGGTTCTTTGCCATGGTGTCCAGGAAAGTGAGGCAGAGGGTGTGAGAAACAGGCTGCAGGTGGCTTTGGATTTACTGGCTCACTTTGAGCAGGGTCAGAGGAAGAGAGCTTGCCCTGGATTTGGATGTTGTCAGGAAGCCAAGGAAACCCTGTGATTGAGTGTTTCAAGAAATTGTACCCACAAACAGCTCATGCAATTCAATATAAAAAAACCAATCCGAAGAAATGGGCAAAAGCCCTAAACTGACGTTTCTGTAAGGAAGACATACAGATGGCCAACAGGCACCGGAAAAGATGCTCAGCATCACTGATGAGCAGAGAAACGCAGACCAAAGCCACAGAGAGGCTCACAGCTTCACGGCAAAGCACACGCCAGTCAGGTGGCCATGCCAAAAAGTCTGTGAACACTGGAGAGGGTGTGAGAGAAGGGAGCCCTCCTGCACTGTTGCTGGGAATGGAAACTGGTGCAGCCGCTATGCAGAACAGTGTGGAGGTTCCGCAAAAACTGGAAACAGAGCTGCTGCTGCTAAGTCACTTCAGTTGTGTGACCAAAGCCACAGAGAGGCTCACAGCTTCACGGCAAAGCACACGCCAGTCAGGTGGCCATGCCAAAAAGTCTGTGAACACTGGAGAGGGTGTGAGAGAAGGGAGCCCTCCTGCACTGTTGCTGGGAATGGAAACTGGTGCAGCCGCTATGCAGAACAGTGTGGAGGTTCCGCAAAAACTGGAAACAGAGCTGCTGCTGCTAAGTCACTTCAGTTGTGTCCGACTCTGTGCGACCCCACAGACGGCAGCCCACCAGGCTCTCCCGTCCCTGGGATTCTCCAGGCAAGAACTGGAGTGGGTTGCCATTGGCTTCTCCAACGCATGAAAGTGAAAAGTGAAAGGGAAGTTGCTCAGTCGTGTCTGACTCTTTGCGACCCCATGGACTCCGGCTCCTGGGCAGATACACACAAAACATTAGACAACTCTAATTCAAAAAGATTCATGCACCCCAGCGTCCACAGGCGGCGCTAGTGGAAAAGCATCTGCCTGCGAATGCAGGAGACACAAGAGACGAGGGTTCCATTTCTGGGTCTGGAAGATGCCCTGGAGAAGGAAATGGCAGCATGCGCCAGTGTTCCTGCCTGGAGAATCCCAAGGACAGAGGACCTGGCGGGCCACAGTCCACGGGGTCGACACAACTGAGCACACACAGGGTCCATAGCAGGACTATATACGGTAGCCAAAATGCGGAAACAACCCAAGTGTCCGTCAGCAGAGGGCTGGTTTAAGAAGACGTGGTGGACGCATATAATGGAGCATTACTCAGCCATAAGGAAGAGGGAAATGATGCCAACTTGGCCGGACCTAGAAATGTCACACTAAGTGCACTCATACAGAGAAAGAGAAGTCATATATGGAATCACAATGCGGAATCTCAAAATTACTGATAATACAAATGAATCTATAGACAAAACAGAGGCAGACTCACAGACATTGGAAACACTGTGGTTACTAAAGGAGAAAGGGAGGGACAGGGAGGGATAAATAGGAGTGTGGGATCAACAGACACCGGCCACTGCACCCAGGAGAGACACCCGTGTCTTTACGGTACAGCAGGGGGAACTACAGTCATCTTATAACAACCTATAATGGAAAAGAATTTTTTCTCTCTCTATATATAAAATGTTGTTTTGAATGAACAACATTTTATATATAGAGAGAGAAAAAATTTTTCATTCATATGTGAATAAACAACAATTTATATATAGAGAGAGAGAAAAAATTCTTTTCCATTATAGGTTTTATATATATGTATATGAATATATATACATATATATGAATGTGTATACATATGTATATGAATATATATATATAAAATGTTGTTATTTAGTCTCTAAGTTGTGTCCTACTCTTTTGCGACCTCATGGACTGTAGCCTGCCAGGCTCCTCTGTGCATGGATGTTTCCAGGCAAGAATATTGGAGCAGGTTGTCCTTTCCGATCCAGGGAATCTTTCCGATCCAGGGAATCTTTCCGATCCAGGAATCAAACCCAGGTCTCCTGCATTGCCAGCGGGTCCCCACCCCCCCACACTGAGTCACCAGGGATGCCCGTATTTTCTGTACACTTGAAACCAACACAATATTATAAATCAACGAAAACCTTCCAGTTTTAAAAATTGACATACAAAAAGAGAGAGAGAGAGAGAAAGAAAGAAAGAAAAAGAGAAAGGAAGAAAGAAAGAAAGAGAAATCTTGTCTGCAGGCGGGCAGAGGAGAGCAAGGCTAACCGGGTGCCAGGCGAGGAAGCAGGCTCCCGTCACCGGGAAAGCGTGTGTGCCGCGGCTGCACGGTGACCTGGCCGAGGCGGGCTGTGCAGGTTGTCCGCCTCTCGCGGGCCGGTCCTGGCCCGCCTGGGAGTCTCACATTCCTCCCGCGCATCTTTTCCCACCAGGGGCCGGCCTTTTTCACCCTGATGGGCATGATCGCTTCTGACCAGTGTGGTATCTGCAGAGATGACCTGCCTCACTAACCTTCCTCCAGTCCTGGCCCGTGTCTCCCGGGTCCAGCGTGGGATGCCCCCACGGGTCCGGGGAGGCCCGCAGCAGACCCGGACACGAGGGAGAAGTAACTTAGACGGTGAAAGACTCCGTGGTGGGAGTCTGCCTGTCGAGGTTCCACCCCCAGCCACCCGCGCCACACCTGTCCCTCACACACGCTGGCTCTGTTCTGCCCTGGCCCTGCTGGCCCAGTTCTTCTCCGGCATGGCACCTCTGGGGCCCTCGCCCCCTCGGACAGGCCTCTGGGGTGTTCCGACTGCCTGGCGGCGCCGTCAGCCACACCTGCTTCTGCTGTGTGTGTGTGTGTGTGTGTGCACGTGCGTGCCAGCCGCTCAGCTTTACCTCACCCCAACCTCCACTTCCCTGGTGGATCAGTCGGTAAAGAATCCACCTGCAATGCAGGAGACCGGGGTTCCCTCCTTGGATCCGGGAAGATCCCCTGGAGCAAGGCATGGCAGCCCATTCCGTTATTCTTGCCTGGACCAGCCCAAGGACAAAGGAGCCTGGCGGGCTATGGTCCATGGGGTTGCAAAGAGTCAGACACGACTGAGTGACTAACACCTCAGCCTCACACCCGCAAAATTCAGAGGATCAGCCTTCTTCCGCCGGGCTGCATCTCCGACCGGGGGAGGCTCTGGGATATCTCGGAATACAGGCTGCTGCACCGGCTGCCGCTGCGTGTCTGATGCTTCTGCGTGTTTATTGGATGCACCACCGGCTTGTGGGTCGGTTGCTCAGTTGCGTCCAACTCTTTGCAGCCCCTGGGCTGCTGTTCATAGGATTCTCAAGGTGAGAGTACTGGAGTGGGTTGCCATTTCCTTCTCCAACCACCAGCTGGCAGGACCTTAATCCTCACACTGGGGATGGAACCTGAGCCCTGTGCTATGGAAGCACAGAGCCTTAACCCCTGGGTCCCCAGGGGCGTCTCATGAAGCTACTCTTTAGGATACGCGTGCTTTTATCATCCATGGGCTTTCCTACTCAACCTGCAGAAACAGAGGAAATCCCCCCGCTGTGTTTTGAACAGCTTTACTGAGATATAAGTGATATACAGAAAGCACACACATTGAATCTGTGCCATTTGGTGATTTTGGAAAAAAGCAAACCCTGTAACAGCATTACCCCCATCAAGGTAATAATGTACATTTCTGACACCTCCCAAGCTCTTCTGGTTCCCTCCTTTAACACCCTTTTATGCTCTCCTTTGAGAACGCTTTCTCTTTTGTATTTTTGCCCACATGCGGGATCTTAGTTCCCTGACCAGGGTTTCACCCTTGGCAGTGAAAGTTCGCAGTCCCAACCGCTGGACCGCCAAGGATTCCCCACACTGTCATTTTGAAACGACTTTAGATCTACAGAAGAGCTGTAAAGGTGGTGCATAGACCTTTTGCTAAGCTTCCTGATGTTAACGTCTTACATAACCAGAGTTTTCTTGCTTAATTGCTAAGCTGTGTCCGACTCTTTTGCGACCCCATGGACTGCAACCCTCCAGGCTCCCTTGTCCATGGGATTTCCCAGGCAAGAATACTCGAGTTGGTTGCCATTTCCTTCTCCAGGGGATCTTCCCAACCCAGGATCAAACCCCAGTCTCCTGACTTGCAGGTGGATTCTTCCCCTACTGAGCCCTCGGGTGCAGCGAGGGAAGCCCTCGGGTGCAGCGAGGAACCTACTTTGTTTGGTATGGTGGGGAGGTATTTTGGAGGAAGTGATAGAAGATGATCCCTGAAGGATGAGAAGACGCTGTGGGGAGAGAGTCTCAGGCAGAAATAACAGCCTGTGCAAAGGTCCTGAGGCAGAGACAAGCTGGAGGAGCAGACTGAGAAGCAGCTTCCACTAGCTGTGTTCGCAGAGCTGCTTCCTAAGGCCCACCTGACTCCACACTCCAGGTGTCTTCAGTTTGGAGTCACCCTTGTCACTTTCCGCCTCACTTTGGGCTGATTGCAGTGACTCTGACTGTTGCCCCCAGCCCTCGCCTCTCTGAACTAGCCCCTGCAGGTCCCTCTCCCCAGCAGCCACACTGGGCTCCCTGCTGCACAGGCCCACCCCCCGCCTTTGCTCCCACCGTGCTCTCCCGGATGAACAGTGACCAACTTCGTCTCTCATTCTAACCCTTGCTCAAATGCATATCCTCAACTCCTCCTCCTCAGACCACCTTATAAACATCTCAGCCTGCCCCCTACCCCCCAGGCATTGTAGAGCTCCCTGACCTTCCCTCCACGTTCTCATTTTTCCTCTTCGAAAAGGAATGAATTTACTTATTGAGAAGACTCGTTTTGGTCAGCAAGATGATCAAGCCAGTAAATCCTAAAGGAAATCAACCCTGAATATTCATTGGAAGGACTGAAGCTGAAGCTCTAATCTGTTGGCCACCTGACGTAAGGAGCCAGCTTGTTGGAAAGACCCTGACGCTGGGAAAGATAGAGGGCAGGAGAAGGGGATGACAGAGCGTGAGAAGGCTGGATGGCATCAGTGACTCATTGGACACGGGCTTGAGCTCCGGGAGTTGGTGATGGACAGGGAGGCCTGGCGGGCTGCAGCCCCTGGGGTAGTAACGAGACTCCCTAAGACACTGGACAACACTCCCTCCGCAAGAAGATAAGACCCTCGAGGGCAGCGGCTTTTGTTTTGGTTTACTGATGGACCTCAAGAGCCTTGCAGAGTGTCATACACAGAGGATCAACAAATCCTTATTGAATGGAGAAATGAATTTGTCAGATTAAAAAAGAATTTTTTCCCCTCTCTTCCCACAGGAAAGGAACTTCTTCTCTGTGGTCGCAAGAGGGAGCCCAAGATACAAGTTAATTCTCTGCAGCCCCAGACACCTAGCAGAGAAGGCAATGGCACCCCACTCCAGTACTCTTGCCTGGAAAATCCCATGGACGGAGGAGCCTGGTGGGCTGCAGTCCATGGGGTCGCTAAGAGTCAGACACGACTGAGCTGAGCGACTTCTCTTTCACTTTTCACTTTCATGCATTGGAGAAGGAAATGGCAACCTACTCCAGTGTTCTTGCCTGGAGAATCCCAGGGACGGGGGAGCCTGGTGGGCTGCCGTCTCTGGGGTCCCACAGAGTCGGACACGACTGAGGCGACTCAGCCGCAGCCAGACACCTAGGGCTTCCCCCATGGCTCAGCAGGTAAAGAACCTGCAATTCGGGAAATTCGAATTCGATTCCTGGGTCAGGAAGATCTCCTGGGGGAGGAAATGGCAACACATGCCAGTAACCTTGCCTGAGAAACCCAAGGACAGAGGAGCCACAGCCCATGGGGTCACAGGCAGGGAGACAGGGCGGAGTGAGTAAGCGCTTCACTGCAGACACACTCTGTTTCTTCATCTTGTGCATATGGTGAATAACGCTGCAGAGAACACAGGAGTGTTCACCTCTCTTCAAGATCAACCAAGCTTTCGTTTCCTTTGGAAAAAGATGCAGGGGTGGGATTGCTGGATCACAGGATAGTTCTTTTTTTTCTTTTTTTGAGTAAGGAGTGATTGTGGTTTTCATGCAAACACACGTGTATATGGAAAGGGTACCAACCAGGTCAGCTGAGCTGCCTTCAGCCCTCTGGGGGACATCCCTGTGTGGACACTCGGGCATCACCCTCCCACCTGCATCCCGAGGGCTGGCAGTTGGTGGCAGAAGCTGCCGCCCTTCCCTCTCATACAGGAGCCCGACCTGGGTCTCACGGGACAGCCTCCTCCTGGGTCTGGGGACCGGAGGCGTCCTTCCCGCCCGGCTCCAGCCTTGACCGGTAGGACTGCTCTGGGGGCGGGGGGTCAACAGGCAGTGCCTGTCCCGATGAGAGCGCTCCTGCTCCTCTTCTCAGTAGACGCCTCTACCCAAAACCAGAGCCCTATTTTATCCCATAATTTCCCAGGAATAAGAAAACATTCCATAGTAATCAGCTCTTGACTAGTTTTTCTTTTATTATTATTTTTTGAGATGTACACACTGCTACTTATTTCTTATTTCTTTTATTTGTTTTTGCCTGCGCTGCATCTTTGCTGCTGGCGTGTGGGCTTTCTCTAGCTGCAGAGAGTGAGCGGGAGCACCGGGTCTAGGGCGCAGGGGCTTCAGTAGTCTGTGGCCCGTGGGCCCTAGGGCATGCAGGCATCTGCAGTTCCGGCTCCCCGGCTCCAGGTGTGGGCTTAGTGGCTGAGGCACCCGGGCTTAGCTGCTCCGTGGTAGGTGGAATCTTCCCAGATCAGGGATCGAACCCGTGTCCCCCACGTGAGCAGGCAGGCTCTCATCCACTTTGCCACCAGGGGTTCCTTGGCAAGATTTTCTCAGTTGGCCCTTCATCATTTTTTTTTTTTTTAAATAGGATTCACCTTTTTCTTGTAACAGAGTTTGCCTCGCAAGGCAGTGAGCTCCCGGAATGACGGCCGTAAGGTTGGCAAGTCGTTTTCTCGCATGTCGATCAGCCCAACTCCAGACCCGAGCTTGGCCGGCATCCGTGCCTTGGCAGTCAGGACTGTGTCCGTCTTCCGCTGCCTGCCGGGCTTAGCCCCGATTCTGGGGCGGAGGGGGGAAAGTTATGTTTAACGGGGTGACACTGCTGCTCGGTTGAGATTAGATCAAAGGTGAAGAGGTTAGAAACGAGTAGCGGGGAGAAAGACAAGCAGCATAGGACATTGCTTATATGTGGAACCTCAAATACGACACCAGTCAACATATCTACAGCCACAGACAGACTGACAGACACAGAAAAGGGACTGTGGCTGCAGCGGGGTGGGGCTGGGGAGAGACGGCTGGGGGTTTGGGGTCAGTGGAGGCAAACTGTTCCCTATAGACTGGATAAACAACAAGGTCCTGCTGTGGAGCAATGTTCAATCTCACGGGACAAACCATGATGGAAAAGAATGTAAAAAAGATCGTAAAAAAACCCAAAATGAGGCAAAAAATTACCAGAGATGATAGATGTTTGCCTCCGGCAGGAAGAGGGGCTAGAGACCAGTCCTCTTCATCATTGAAAACTGGGGCTTCTACCCTTCTGAGCCTTGCTAACGCCCAGTCCACCTTCATCCCGGGATGTGGCCCTTGGAGGATGTTCCTGGGGTCCTCTCTCCACGGTGGAGCCTTCTGCTTGATACCCCAGCTTGAAAGTTCTGTTCAGTGAGACGGCCGGAACTTCTGTCCCGCTTCGGCTCTCTTCTCCGAGCTCCTGCTGTCTAGACTCAGCAAACCGTCAATGTAGGACTGTGCGCCCGTGACAAACCCCCTCCGGCTTGGTTTCCTTCTCCTTTTTGCAATCTGGAACCAAAACTTCTCTCCTGCCTTGGAAACGCTCCAGGGCCGGCAAGCAGCTGTTCCTTAAGGTTGTCCCTGTTCTTTTGTTTGTTCCGTTTTCTTCTTTTGCAAGTGGGAAGTTTAACCCAAAACAACCTAGTCAGTCATTTTTGGAAACCGACCTTCTATCAGCATTTCTTTGAGCTTACTTCCCAGTCTCGAATCCCTGTGTGAGCGTGTGTGTGTGTGTGTGTGTGTGTGTGTGTGTGTGTGTGTGAATGTGTGTGAGTCTGTGAGAGTGTGTTTGTGTGCACGTGTGTGTGTGTGAGTGTGTGAGTGTCCTCAGTAGCTCAGTTGTGTCCGACACTTTGTGACCCCATGGACTGTAGCCTGCCAGGCTCCTCTGTCCATGGGATTTCCCAGGCAAGAATACTGGAGTGGGTTGCCATTTCCTTCTCCAGGGGATCTTCCCCACCCAGGGATCAAACCTGGGTCTCCTGCACCGGCAGGTGGATTTTTTACCCCAGAGCCACCTGGGAATCCCTGGCATTCTAGCAGTAACCATCCTACCCCAAGCAACTCATCTCTCTCCTGGAGGACAAGACCTTCTTAAGTAGTCAGTCTATCCATCCAAGTTTTGTTTTCTTTAATAAACACAAAATGTACATTGATATTATATATTATTACTAAACAGAGAAGTACAATAATAGGTGCCCACAAAGGATCTTCCCAGGTTGGAAGCCAGCTCCACCACTCACCAGGTGCACAGCACTATCCACTCGGTTACCCCTCTGAGCCCCACTGTCCTCATCTCTAAAATGGATCTAATAAAGGAAACCTCTTTACTGAGACTTCTGAGAATTAAGCCAACTACCCATATGCAGAGCTCAGATCAGTGACTGGCCTATCAGTGCCCAGAAAATTCGAAAATGTGAGCTGCTTTTTGTCTTGTTTCCTTTTTTTTTTTTGACCACACCGAATGACTTGTGGAATCTTAGTTCCCTGACCAGGTACTGAACCTGTGCCTCCTGCATTGGAAGGGCAGATTCTCAACCACTGGGCCACCAGGGAAGTCTCCTGAGTTGTTATTTTTGTTGTCTCTTCCAATTCTGTATCCATGAGGTGGCTGCACGCATGTATCCTAGACAAATACTGATTATGCCAGACTTGCATTTCAAACCTTTCTCTGGGACTTCCCAGGAACCCGCCTGCCGACACACAGGACATGGGTTTGATCCCTGTCGGGGAACCAAGATTCCACATTGCGCGGTGCAGCTAAGTCTGCTCATGGCAGCTAAAACTCCACGCGACCAAAATAAATATTCAATATTTAAAAATCTATCTATCTATCTAATAAGATGAAACAAAACTTTTACCGTTGTCCTAAAGATACAATCCCAAGTCTTCACATAGTCTTTTAGGAAGCGCTACACATTCAGTCTCTATTGAAGCGTCTCCGCGATGTGTTCCCATCTCCAGGGCTTCGGGAATTGTGTCAGCTTCTCAGAACCGCCAGGAAAACTAGTTCCCGACCCGGGGCTGGAGTCAAGGTTCTGCCAGGCCTCCCCCTGGCCCTCTGCCTTGCTTTCGCATGTTGACAGTTCATCTGTCTTCAAACGCCTACCAAAGCTCAGCATCACCCAGGGGCCCTCCCTGGGCCGAGCGGTCGAGGTCAAGGCCCCTCTCACCCAGAGCCTGAGCCACTGTCTCCCTCAGAGCGCCTGCCGGCGAGCAGCGGGCGCACCGGGCTTGCACGCTTCTCCTGACTGCGCGCTGCGTTGTTTATTTGCTCGTCTGTCCTGCTGGCGCGTCGGATCCCAGTTCTGGATCAGGGGTGGAAGCCCTGCCCCCGGCGTTGGAAGGCGGAGCCTGCCCCGCGGGGCCACGCGCAGTCCCGGCCGGCTGGGGTGTCAGCGGAGGCAGCGGCCCTACCGGCACGGTGTTTCCAGCCTTCTTACCCTCGGCTGGGAACCTGTACCTGATTCTCATCACTGCAACCAGAGCACACGTGATACCTGCCGCTCAGTGTTTTTTTTTTTTTCTTCAAGAAACGGTCGAGCCATCTTCACTGTCTCATTCTCCTTCGCCTGTCTGGTGGCAGAGAGGTCTTAGTGGATGCTGAAGACCCCAAATTGGAAAAAGCCTGGGAGCACGGGTCACCCCATGGGGGGACCCCAACTGCAGACCTGGAGACACCCCTAAGGAAGGGTCACATGAGTGAGAAATAGACATCTTGTTGAGACACACTGCTGAGCTTTTGAGGGTGATGTGTGAAAAAAAAGAAAAAAAAAACAACCCTGAGTGTTCCTATCGGTTGTTCAGCACCCCTGCGACCATGTGACTGCTGGAGAGCGGAAATGTGTGTCTCCCTGACTAGGCTGGGAGCTCGGGTAATTTGCATATTTCAAAAGATTCGGGTCTTTGAGAGACACCCGATTGGTTGAGCCACAGCAACGAAAGAGAGGCACCAGGCCCGCCTCCCTCGGGAGGTAACGCGCCTAAGGTGCCACGTTCTGCCAGCCGTTGCTCTTGTTCACCCGCTCAGGCGGGTCCGACTCTTTACAACCCATGGACTGCAGCCCGCCAGGCTTCTCTGTCCATGGGGTTTCCCAGGCAAGAATTCCCAGGAGTGGGTTGCTTCGCCCCCTCCAGGAGATCTTCCCCACCCAGGGATGGAACCCGAGTCTCCTGCATTGGCAGGTGGATTCTTTGCCATCTGAGCCCCCAGGGAAGCCCAGTGCATCGGCTGGAGGGGTCATAACAACACGCTCCTTTGCCACCGAGCCTCCCGTGTGTTTCTTCTTTAGATTACTTGCACGCGAGGCAGAGCTCATCTGGCCGTTCCCAGGAGAGCGTTCCCCCTTTCACAGTGGTGTGGCCTTTCCGCGAGGTGGCTACTCACAAGGGAATCTACTGTCCAGTCTCAGGTGCATTCACTTGTGACCGTAGTAAGTATTTACAGCCAAGAAATTTGGGCAGAAATAACACGCATCCTTTCTGGGCCAGCCATTTAACAGGTGGACACACCCTCTCTGCTCTCTCTGTCTCTTGGTTTTGGTTGGAGGCAGAGGGCACCGCTGCCCACGAAGATGGTCAGGCCGCAGATGGAAGCGACTGTAGTTCCTGAAAACTCCTGGGGAGGAAATTAGAACTTCACCCAGGAAAACCCACGTTGGTTATTTGCATAAGTGAGAAACACACTTCCGTTGTGTTGAGACACTGGTGTCTCAGGGTTGACCTGCAGTTACAGTGGTGAGCGCTGCTCTCTGCTTGTTCCTTTGTTTGATATCACAGCACCATTGAATAACTGATGGCTAGCTCTTTGAGTCTGTCCCCGGTCGGATGGGAGCTCTGGGCACAGGGACCCTATCTGCTTCATTTACTCCTGTGTGCCAGGCACCGAGCATGTGGCAGGCAGTGTGTAAATAGTGGTCAACTGGCTTCTGAAGCAAGGGAACTGATGAGCTCACATTTATGAAAGTTCGTGGGGGAAGCGACATGTCCAAGGTCACGGTGGAGACAGAATCGGAGGAAAATCTTATTCCGTCTGACTTCTCAGCCCACGCTCTGCACGTCTTTCAATATTTCAAGGAACGAGTTTCCAATACACACCTACTCAGAGTGGCCAAAATCCAAAACGCCGAGGAAGCCAAACGCTGGTGAGAAACGCGGAGCGAGAGAAACTGCCGTTCTTCACTGGGGGGAAATGCAAGATGGGACAGTGACTTCAATGAAAGACTGGCAGTTTCTCACAAACTAGCCCTGCTTCCCGTGCGACCCAGCAGTTGTGCTCCTTGGCATTTACCTAAATGGACTGAAAACTTACATCTGCACAAAAAGCCGGACACAGATGTGTACTGTTGTCGTTCAGTCGCTCAGGCGTGTCTGACTTTTTGCGACCCCATGGACCGCAGCACACCAGGCCTCCCTGTCCATCACCAACTCCCGGAGCTTGCTCAAACTCATGTCCATCGAGTTGGTGATGCCATCCAGCCACCTCATCCTCTGTCGTCCCTTCTCCTCAGGCCCTCAATCTTTCCCAGCATCAGGCTCTTTTCCAATGAGGCGGCTCTTTGCATCAGGTGGTCAAAGAATGGGAGCGTCAACTTCAAATGTGTAGAGCAGCTGCTTTTTTCATAACTGCCCAAAGTTGGAAGCAACCAAGATGCTGATCAGCTGGAGAACAGATGAATAAACAGAGGCCCATCCACGGTATAGTACTCTGTGCCAAAAAGAGGAGCTAGCAAGCTCGTGAAAAAACATGGAGGAACTTTATTTTTTTAA
Source organism: Madoqua kirkii (assembly GCA_006408675.1). NCBI lineage: Eukaryota > Metazoa > Chordata > Mammalia > Artiodactyla > Bovidae > Madoqua > Madoqua kirkii. The sequence goes on along the minus strand of SJYC01049739.1, from coordinate 10,663 downwards.
AAAAACTTTTAATTTAATTTTTATTTTGTATTGGGGTATAGCCAATGGATGATGTGGTGACAGTTTCAGATGAATGGCAAAGGGGCTCACTGTGCTCATACGGGTGTTCATTCTCCCCCAGCTCCCCTCCCCTCCAGGCTCCCGCCTAACCCTGAGCAGAGTTCCCTGGGCTCCACAGTAGGTCCCCGTTGGCCATCCATTGTTAAGAGAGCAGGGTGTGCGTATAGACACTGAGAGACTTTAAGTGCTTTTTACCCAGTGGAAGCCGTCACTCTGAATAGGCTACATGCCGTATGATTTCAACTCCACGACATTCTGGAGAAGGAAAAACTATGGATACGGGGGTAAAAGGATCCGGGTTAGGGAGGGGGAGGGGATCAACAGATGGAGCAGAGGCATTTTCGGAGGGTGAAGCTACCCTATATGGGTCTGTAGTGCGGATTCACGGCGTTACGCGTTTGTCCAGACCCATAAAGGGTCCACCAAGGGTGAGCCCTGATGTAAACCACGGGCTTCAGGGGGTTCTGATGTCAGTGTGAGTTCATCAGCTGTAACACATGCACCACCCTGGTGCCAGCCTGCTGGTAATGGGGGACGCTGTGCCTGTCGGGGGTGGGGCAGGCGGTTTACAGGAAACCTTGGCATCTTCTGATCATTCCCACCTGCCTTTTTTCCGTACTGTGCAGCTTGTGGGTCTTAGTTCCACGTCAAGGGATCGAACCCAGGCCCCTCAGCAGTGAGAGTGCAGAGTCCTAATCACTGGACCTCCAGGAATCCCTCTTCTGCTGGGTTTCGCTGTGAGCCTAAAACTAGTCTAGGAAATAAAATTTACTTACAAAAAATCCCAAATTACCCATAGGTGGTGGATGGTGTTTCAGATAACGTTGTTGCTAAGTTGCTAAGTCATATCCTAGACTCTTTGCGACCCCAGGAACCATCAGGTTCCTCTGTCCATGGGAATTCCCAGGCAAGAATACTGGACTGGGTTGCCATTTCCTTCTCCAGGGGATCTTCCCAGCCCAGGGACTGAACCCAGATCTCCTGCACTGCAGGCAGATTCTTAATCATCTGAGCCACCAGGGAAGCCCTCAGTGCTAACCCTGGGCCAAACCACTTTGCATGTCATTGTTGAATTGCTCAGTCATGCCCGACTCTTTTGTGACCCCATGGACTGTAGCCTGCCAGGCTCCTCTGTCCATAGGATTCTCCAGACAAGAATACCGGAGTGGGTTGCCATTTCCTTCTCCAATGCATGAACACGAATAGTGAAAGGGAAATCGTTCAGTTGTGCCCGACTCTCTTGTGGCCCCATGGACTGCAGCGTGCCAGGCTCCTCTGTCCGTAGGATTCTCCAGACGAGAATACTGGAGTGGGTTGCCATTTCCTTCTCCAGGGGAACTTCCCGACCCAGGGATTGAACCCACGTCTCCTGCACTGGCAGGTGGAGTCTTCACCGCTGGACCACCAGGAAAGCCCTCTCGGCTAAGTGAGCAGCAGTTGACTTGCGAAGCAGTCGAAACATCTGCTATGAAACGTTCCCTCCCTGCAGACGGGGTTGGCAGCGAGGAGAAAGAAAACCTCAAGGAAAGGAGTTACTTCCCTTCTCGAGAGAAAACTGTTGCCGGCCAAAAGCTTGGCCTTCTTGGCCCGGTGAAGCCAAATGAGAAAATGTGGAGACGGCTTGGAGGAAATAGGAAGGTGGCTTTTATTCTCAGCTGGCAGAGAGGGGAACGCAGTAGGCTTGTGCCTCAAGAACTGTGCCCCCCACCGCCGCCCACCGCCACGAGGCGGCTAGGGGCTTATATAAGACAAGGGCTTGCGGGGGTCGGTGATGAGGAGCGAAGATGATGGTCTTGATTTCTCCCTGTTGCATTGTTTCAAAGACAGTCATCAGGGGGTGTCAGTAACCCAGTAATGCAGTCTGGCAGCTTGGCGGTTCCGCCGTCTTCTTCCTGATATGTGACTACGAGGGGCAGAGTGTTGCGAGGGCAAACACCAGCTAGGGGGTGCATTTATCACAGAGTCCACGGAAAGCAGGTGTGAAGTGTAGCTCGTGCAGAGTTAGGGGGCAGAGATGCAAACTTAGTTACAGACACTCAGAGTTAGGAGCAAAGTCAAACACACACAGCTAGGAATGCTCAGGCCTGCTGCTCCCTGCTCTCTTCATCTCTGTTCTCAGGAAAGGGAAAAGAGAAAAAAAATCACTTCTCTTCTTTTCCTTTTCACTGCAACAGAACCCACAGGGAAACGTGTTAAGCTTGGGGTTAAGCTTCTGGACATCACACCCTGCGTGTCTGTCTGTGGCGTCGGGCTCCGCTGCCTGTACAGCTGGTGTCTAGTTGGGTTGTGCCGGCTCCTCCGTTTGCCTGGGCTGGCCCCAGACAGAAGCGCACGCCTGGCCTGGTTCCCCGCCCCCGCCCCTCCTCCTCCGAGAGCCCCCGTGGGGACGAGCTTGCCTCCTGGGCTGGCCTCTCCCCGGGCTCTGGGAAGCCGCCCCGGCAAGGACTTCCAGGCGCTCCCGACTGATGGCAAGCAATCGGGGATGGGCTCGACTGACCCCCTGGGCTTGTGATCACGTGGAGACGTGCCCGGCTGATGCTCCCAGGGCTTGTGGTCACCTGTGAGCATGTCCGGCCGGCCCTGGTCCTCTTTGGGGCTTAGATGGGCGGTTTTAAGCTTTTTTTTTTCTTCTAAAATTAACGGATTTATTTAGTTTTGGCTGCGATAGGCCTCCACCGCTGCCGCAGGCTTTCTCTGGTTGTGGCGAGCAAGGGCTTCTCTCGCTGCAGAGCACAGGCTCCAGACACGCAGGCTTCGGTAACTGTGGCTTAGTAACTTCCGCGGCGTGTGGAATCTTTCCGGACCAGGGATCGAACCCGGGTCCCCGGCATTGGCGGGTGGATTCTTAGCCACTAGGGAAGTCCGCAGGCTCCAGACACGCAGGCTTTGGTAGCTGTGGGACAGGCTTAGTCGCCCTGCAGCACGTGGAAGCTTCCCGGACCAGGGACCAAGCTCTCATCTCCTGCACTGCCCGGTGGATTCTTAACCACTGGGCCACCCCGGAAGTCCTGTTGTAAGCTTTTTAATCCAGGGAGTGACGTATATGGGAGGTGCCCCTGGGGTTCTTGGGACATAGTGACACACAGAGGCCCTCCAGACTCACTGATGGAGACAGAAAAAAAAGGAGACAGAATTTGCATGACGTCAGACTAAGCGAGGCAGAAGGGACGAAGAGGCACAGACCCGGACAGACGTGCTGAGTGAAGGAGACCCCAGCTTACCTCGGATACCGAGGGTGGGCTCACAGATGCTCCGCCCAGACTGGTGGCTGCTGCTCAGAGGAGGTTGCTGATCAACTGACGTAAAGCCAGTCTCGACTGGGAAGTGCGCGCGTGCGTGTGTGTGTGTGTGTGTGTGTGTGCACGCACGCGCACTTAGTAGCGTCAGACTCCATGACCCCATGGGCTGTAGCCCGCCAGGCTCCTCTCTCCACGGATTTTCCAGGCAAGAATACTGGAGTGGGTTCCCATGCCCTCCTCCAGGCGATCTTCACGACCCAAGGATCAAACCCACGTCCCCCGTGGCTCCTCTAAGTGAGCAGCAGTTGACTTGCAAAGCAGTCGAAACATCTGCTATGAAACGTTCCCTCCCTGCAGACGGGGTTGGCAGCGAGGAGAAAGAAAACCTCAAGGAAAGGAGTTACTTCCCTTCTCGAGAGAAAACTGTTGCCGGCCAAAAGCTTGGCCTTCTTGGCCCGGTGAAGCCAAATGAGAAAATGTGGAGACGGTTTGGAGGAAATAGGAAGATGGCTTTTATTCTCAGCTGGCAGAGAGGGGAACGCAGTAGGCTTGTGCCTCAAGAACTGTGCCCCCCACCGCCGCCCACCGCCACGAGGCGGCTAGGGCTTATATAAGACAAGGGCTTGCGGGGGTCGGTGATGAGGAGCGAAGATGATGGTCTTGATTTCTCCCTGTTGCATTGTTTCAAAGACAGTCATCAGGGGGTGTCAGTAACCCAGTAATGCAGTCTGGCAGCTTGGCGGTTCCGCCGTCTTCTTCCTGATATGTGACTACGAGGGGCAGAGTGTTGCGAGGGCAAACACCAGCTAGGGGGTGCATTTATCACAGAGTCCACGGAAAGCAGGTGTGAAGTGTAGCTCGTGCAGAGTTAGGGGGCAGAGATGCAAACTTAGTTACAGACACTCAGAGTTAGGAGCAAAGTCAAACACACACAGCTAGGAATGCTCAGGCCTGCTGCTCCCTGCTCTCTTCATCTCTGTTCTCAGGAAAGGGAAAAGAGAAAAAAAATCACTTCTCTTCTTTTCCTTTTCACTGCAACAGAACCCACAGGGAAACGTGTTAAGCTTGCGGTTAAGCTTCTGGACATCACACCCTGCGTGTCTGTCTGTGGCGTCGGGCTCCGCTGCCTGTACAGCTGGTGTCTAGTTGGGTTGTGCCGGCTCCTCCGTTTGCCTGGGCTGGCCCCAGACAGAAGCGCACGCCTGGCCTGGTTCCCCGCCCCCGCCCCTCCTCCTCCGAGAGCCCCCGTGGGGACGAGCTTGCCTCCTGGGCTGGCCTCTCCCCGGGCTCTGGGAAGCCGCCCCGGCAAGGACTTCCAGGCGCTCCCGACTGATGGCAAGCAATCGGGGATGGGCTCGACTGACCCCCTGGGCTTGTGATCACGTGGAGACGTGCCCGGCTGATGCTCCCAGGGCTTGTGGTCACCTGTGAGCATGTCCGGCCGGCCCTGGTCCTCTTTGGGGCTTAGATGGGCGGTTTTAAGCTTTTTTTTTTCTTCTAAAATTAACGGATTTATTTAGTTTTGGCTGCGATAGGCCTCCACCGCTGCCGCGGGCTTTCTCTGGTTGTGGCGAGCAAGGGCTTCTCTCGCTGCAGAGCACAGGCTCCAGACACGCAGGCTTCGGTAGCTGTGGCTTAGTAACTTCCGCGGCGTGTGGAATCTTTCCGGACCAGGGATCGAACCCGGGTCCCCGGCATTGGCGGGTGGATTCTTAGCCACTAGGGAAGTCCGCAGGCTCCAGACACGCAGGCTTTGGTAGCTGTGGGACAGGCTTAGTCGCCCTGCAGCACGTGGAAGCTTCCCGGACCAGGGACCAAGCTCTCATCTCCTGCACTGCCCGGTGGATTCTTAACCACTGGGCCACCCCGGAAGTCCTGTTGTAAGCTTTTTAATCCAGGGAGTGACGTATATGGGAGGTGCCCCTGGGGTTCTTGGGACATAGTGACACACAGAGGCCCTCCAGACTCACTGATGGAGACAGAAAAAAAAGGAGACAGAATTTGCATGACGTCAGACTAAGCGAGGCAGAAGGGACGAAGAGGCACAGACCCGGACAGACGTGCTGAGTGAAGGAGACCCCAGCTTACCTCGGATACCGAGGGTGGGCTCACAGATGCTCCGCCCAGACTGGTGGCTGCTGCTCAGAGGAGGTTGCTGATCAACTGACGTAAAGCCAGTCTCGACTGGGAAGTGCGCGCGTGCGTGTGTGTGTGTGTGTGTGTGTGTGCACGCACGCGCACTTAGTAGCGTCAGACTCCATGACCCCATGGGCTGTAGCCCGCCAGGCTCCTCTCTCCACGGATTTTCCAGGCAAGAATACTGGAGTGGGTTCCCATGCCCTCCTCCAGGCGATCTTCACGACCAAGGATCAAACCCACGTCCCCCGTGGCTCCTGCATTTGCAGGCGGGTTCTTTACCACTGAGCCACCTGGGAAGCCCAACTGGGATATGCTTCGGTGATAAAAAACTTCCTAGACCTTGAATACATAATGTGAGAAAGAGTGTGAGCTATCTTGTTGGTCATTTCTTATGCCGAAAAGACACCATTTAAAAATAGACTGGGTTATGTTGGTGTTTGACAGAGAAGGACAAAATTCTGTAAAGCAATAATCCTTCAATTAAAAAATAGATTGGGTTAAATGAAACATAAGTATAATCAATTTTTGTCAGTTTCTTTTTCTTTCTTTTTTTTTTTTTTAGTGTAGATGTGTAAAAGTGCCTTGGTGGCTACTGTTTGTGGTTTATGCTGTGTCTTTGTTGGACCATGCTGATTTAGAAAGCTGACTGGCCACCTGAACAACCCACATTCTTTGCAAAGGAGATTCGGAAGAAAAAGGGCATTTCCCCTTAAGCAGACTCTGATAGAATCTCCAGAGAGCATGTGGCCATGGGGCATTACTCAGAGACCTGGTGTGACCTCTTCTTTCTGTCCCCAGAGAGATGAGCTAACTTTCCAAGTCTTGCTTAGCAGATGGTGGCTTTTCTGACTTCCCTTGAAATCTGTGATTTCATTCACTGAAGACATCTTTCAGACAAGGTGGTTTTTCTGACAGGGACCTCTCATGTTATTGGATCCTGATGATTTCTGGACTCTGACTTCATGGTCATGGGGGGCTGGAACAGTGCCGAAGACAAAAACGATAGACTGGACATCAGATAAATATACCCAAATTGAAGTCTGCAGAGGAGGAAAATAGAACACCCATGGGGCAGAGTCTCAGAGACTTGTGGGACACAGAAAGAAGCTTCTATGTGGATTAATTCGCAGTCTGAGGGTGAAGAAGAGAGAGAACCAAGGAAGAGCAATATTTGAGGAAATCGTGACCTAGAAATTGTCCAATCTTGTCTAGTTTAAATTTTTTGTGTGATTTCATTTTTCTTTTAAAATTTATTTACTCTTAGTTGAAGGGCAATTGCTTTGCAGCATTGTGATGGTTTCTGCCGTACGTCGACATGGAACAGCCACAGGTGCACCTGTGTCCCCTCCCTCTTGGACCTCCTGCCCCATCCCACTGCTTTAGGTGGCCACAGAGCCCTGGTCTGTGCCCCCTTTCTCATACTCCAATTTGAATTCTGTCCAGCTTCTAATTATCCAATGTGATCCATATTTGTTTGGCAAGTTGGATCAGCCTTCAAGTCACTGCTTCCAGAAGCTCAGAGAAACCCAAGATAAGTACAAATACAAGTGTTCAGTATTTCAGAGTGAATTCATCCAAACTACAAAGGAAAAATAACATCAATCTTATGAAAAACACATTGCTGAGGAAAAAGAGAGACTGTAACTTATATCCCATGTATTTATCTGTCTATTTATTTATCAAGTCAAGTATTAGTTGCTCAGTTGTGTCCGACTCTTTGCAACCCCATGGACTATAGCCCATCAGGCTCCTCTGTCCATGGGATTCTCCAGACAAGAATACTGGAGTGGGTTGCTATTTCTTTCTCCAGAGGATCTTTCCAACCTGGGGCTCGAACCTGGGTCTCCTGCATCTCCTGCATTGGCAGGCGGATTCTTTACTACTGCCCCACCTGGGAAGCCCCAGCAGATACAAACTGCTCTATAAACAACAACATAACAGCAACAAAACAGAGAGGATTTTTGTTGTTGTTAGACATACTGAGGGCCAAAATTATTTAACGATACCTTGAAATAGAAAGACAAAGCTGGAAGATACACACTCCTATGTGTCAAGCCTCACTATGGGGCCAGAGTGTCTGGTCCATGTGTTACTGGGCACAGATACACACACTAATCATTAGAATAGAGTGTTCTCCTGCAATACAACACAGGATATCCCACAGCTCAGTGAGGAAAGGATGGTCCTTCCAATAAACTGTGCTGTATTAATCTGATTTCCTATAAAAATGCATGTGGACTATTAGCGAACAACACCCGCCCAACCACCAAACACACATACAGCATTATGTCCCAAGGACTGAAGATATAAATCCAAAAAGTACATCCCTAGCTCTGGGAGGAACATACAAAAAATTTCTTCACCCTTTGCAGTAGCAATAAACATAAAATTAGATAAATGGGCTCTAATAAGATTCAGAAATAATCTTTTTCAAAATGCAGCAACAAGAGAGTGACCCTCAGCTAGACGAGGAACAAATATTCCAGAGGAACACATCTGACAAAGGACTCGAGCATAATAAGAAAAAGAGAAAGCTTCCTACTGTTTAGTGAAAAAAAAAAGTCAACTCAATTTTCTAAAATGAGGAAATGAGCAAAATGACTCAAACAGACATTTCACAAAATTGGATGAATATTCAAATGACCAAAAGCCATAGGGAAATGTTTCCAAATGCATTAGTTACCCGAGACATGCAAAGTAATACCACAAAGGTACCACCACCCCTCACAAGGGGGCAAAAATAAGAAGGTAGGAAAGCAGAGGGGCGGGCGAGGGTGTGGGCTAACCAGAACGCTCAGAGTGTGAGCTGATGCCATCACCTTGAAACATATTCAGAAGCACCTACTAGAACTGAATAAATGCACAGAACAACACACAGCAATTACACCCTGAGGTTTATTCCAACAGAAACGCACATATACGCTCATCACTGGACGTGAATTAAGACAGTCAAAGCAACACTTTCCATCCTAACGTAAACTGGAAGCTAAGCAAATGCCTCTTTACACTAGAGGGGATGTGCGCGTGGTGGTGATTCACACAGTGAAATATTCCACAGCACCCAGAGTGTTAGACAAATCTTAAAATATTCAGTTGAGCAGAGGAAGCCACACACACACACACACACACACACACAAACACACAAAGAGGCTGCAGAGAATATTCACCCTGGGATAAAGAACCAAAACACGCAAGATTAACCCAAGCTGTTAGAAGTCAGCAAAGTCATTACCTTTGGAGAGAAGTTACTGGCAAACCCAAGAGTGCTCAATCTGAGGATTCGTCAAGCTGTGCATTTGATATGTGCACTTTTAATCTATTACACTTCAGTAAAATTCAACACACACACATATGCTGAGACACAGCAGAGGAAAATTGCTGAACTCCAAAGGCAAAATCTTTAAAGCACTGGGAGAAAAAGGACACATTATTTTCAAAGGAGCAGTGAGAAGATCCGCAGTTCATTTGCAACAGAAACAATTAATGCCATATTTAAGCACTAAAAAGTAAATGCCAACCTAGAACTCTACAGCCGGAAAAAACTTCAAAATTGGAGGTGAGATAAAGACACTAATTTCAGGCAATGAAAAACTGAATTCTTCATCAACAGATAGGCACCAAAAGGAGGAAGTGTGTTATTCACTTCAGTTGTGTCCAACTCGTTCGAGCCTCCTAGACCATAGCCTGTCAGGCTCCTCTGTCACTGGGATTCTCCAGGCAAAAATACTGGAGTGGGTAGCAGTGCTCTTCTCCAGGGGATCTTCCCAACCTGGTGGTTGAAACTGCTTCTTCTGCATTGTAGATGGTTTCAGGTAAAAGGAAAATAATCCCAGTGGAAAGACGTGCAGGAGGGAACAAAGGACAATGGAAAGGTAATACTTGAGTAAAAACAGGAATTTCAAAAGATGGTTACATAATTAATGAATAGAACATTCAGTTCAGTTCAGTCGCTCAGTCGTGTCCAACTCTTTGCACCCCCATGGACTGCAGCACTCCAGGTCTCCCTGTCCATCACCAACTCCTGGAGTTTACTCAAACCATGTCCATTGAGTCAGTGATGCCATGCAACCATCGCATCCTATGTCATTCCCTTCTCCTCCTGCCCTCAATCTTCCCAAGCATCAGGGTGTTTTCCAATGGGTCAGTTCTTTGCATCAGGTGGCCAAAGTATTGGAGTTTCAGCTTCAACATCAGTCCTTCCAATGAACACCCAGGACTGATCTCCTTTAGGACGGACTGGTTGGATCTCCTTGCAACCAGGGACTCTCGAGTTCTCTCCAACACCACAGTTTAAAAGCATCAAGTCTTCAGCAATCAGCTTTCTTTATAGCCCAACTCTCACACCCATACATGACGCTTGGAAAAGCCACAGCCTTGACTAGACGGACCTTTGTTGGCAAAGTATCTATTTTGGGTGAGATCCAGCGTTCTCCTGTCAATGGTTGTTCAGCAGTGAGTCGTAATTTGTGGAGTTCTTGGAGGAGCTGAGCACGTGTCCTTCTACTGTGCCGTCTTATAGTCATAGGAGTAGAACATCAGTCCATGCTTACTCTGTATCTGATTTCAAAAATCATTTCCAAAACTCTATTGGGTCATAAGTTAAAAACAACAATGAGCACATGTATGTATATACATACACGTGCAAGTATGTATATATGTGGTCATACTGTGTTTACAAAAATGCAAGAGAAACTTGGACACACGATTTTAGATGTTGGCTGCTTTAGGTGGTGAAGGAATGAAGCCTGCCGCAGGACACCGTGGATGTAGACAGGATTGTGTCAGTTTTCCTTTTGGATGGGGGTGTCACAGAGCGTTTCTCCCCATGCTCTAATTGCTTCCCATTGCAGTGGCTTCTCTTGCTGTGGAGAACAGGCTCTGGGGCATGTGGGCTTCAGTAGTTGTGGTTCGTTGGCTTAGTTGCCTGCGGGATCTTCCTGGACCAGGGATGGAACCCATGTCCCTTGCACTGCAAGCCAGGTTCACTACCCGCTGGGCCACCAGGGAAGTCCTCCCTGTCCTATTTAACTTTCTTTAAGGTGGCTGTTGGAAACTGCCCAGCAGTGTGATGGGAAATATGTAACAGTTACATCTATGAAAGAAAGCAACAGATCTGTAGCACTCGCCAGTTTCTGGGGAGTACATACAGTGTGGCTCATTACAAGCCTCAGCCTTTGACAAAATTCAATATCCATTTATGATAAAAGCTCTCCAGAAAGAGGAAG
>SJYC01049737.1:0-14267 GCA_006408675.1 Madoqua kirkii | reverse complement strand
GGTGAGAGTCGCTCAGCCATCAAAAAGTCAGACTTGCAGTCACCATAGAATTAATTTCTATCAACCGACCACTTTCAGATCCACAAAGAAATCCCAGCTTCCCCTGAGCAGGAACAACCAAAACAACAGCAGAGGAAACCTCCAAGGGATAGATGTAATACAAACTGTGCAAAACGGAGCCCACGTGAGTGTCCGTCTTTCAGACATTCCTGAGCGGCACAAAAACCAGACCCGTGGACAGCGTCCGTGGACATGCCAAATATGGCAGCTCTTCTTCAGCTAATTTATCAATGAGCCCCAGTCCTTAAAATGCACCAGCAAGCATTTTTCCCAAAACTAGACGGACTGATACTAAACTTTATATGGAAAAATAACAGCTAGGAAACACCCAGAGAGAAGCAGTACGCAGGCCGAGGGGATGAGCTCGACCAGAAGTTAAAACACACCACGCAGGGGCTTCTCTGCTGGCTGAGTGGTTGGCCTTCACCTTCCAGTGCCCCGGGTTCCATCCTTTGTTGAGGAGTTAAGATCCCGTATGCCCAACAGCCAAAAAGCCAGAACAGAAAAGGAAACAATATTGCAACAAATTCAACAAAGACTTTAAAAACGGTTCATATTAAATTAAAATAAAATTTTTAAGAATAGCACATACACCATACAGCCTCTGAGTCATGAGGCAGTAAGAAAGGTGCATCTCCTTACTCTGGGAAAAGAAACAAAAGAATCAGCCGTGTTCCGCAGGCCTTTCAAAGCAGTGGGGTGTTATACACAGTGTGGTTTACGTGCAAAGGGATGCTTCTGGGAGAAGACAACATGTGGCCACGGCGCAAGGCCAGTAGCTGCTAAAGTTATTAAGTGAGTGTTTAACGAGGAGCGTGGTATGTTCACACTCTCAGAGTATCAATATCTCCCTGCACCGCAGTGACTGATCACAAAGGGCAGACCACAGCCTCACTCTGGGGAACCCCGGGGCATGCCGAGTTCGTCCGCAATCACCGATAAGGAGAAGCAAGGACAGGGCGGCTTGGCTGGCACTCCGGCCCCAGTGCACAGCTTGCATCTGACCAGAGCGGTCTGGCTCCGGTGCTGTGTGCACCTCCTTTCTGGGCGGCTCCCCCTTCCCCAGCAGCCCGGCACCGCTCTGCAGCCCGGCACCGCTCTCATCACCCCTGTGAGGGGAGGAGCCCCGGGTCTCTGGTTGGGAGACTGATGGAAACTTCACTGAGTCCAGACAGGCGGCCCTGAGCCGGAGACTTGAGATGAACATGAGCCATTCAAGACCAGGACGGGCTCAGACCTTGGGCAGGAGCCGCTGATCTCCTGACCGTCCAGCCCTAAGCCCGGCATTGGGCTCTCATCTGATGGTGCATTTGCATGCCTGGAGCACACGTCTGGGTTTATGATGGGTGGAAATTGTTTGCTGAACAAAAAGGATTCTTACATCTTCTGTGGGATGGCCTTGGAGACTGACATGTAGGGGAAGAGCCGCTCTGCTTCCGGTGAACATTTCAGCGTTGAAACGCATGCTGGGGGTGCCGGGCACCTCCCCATGCGTCCTCATGGCCAGTGCGGCCTCCCAGGCCCAGTCATCCTCTGCTCAGGCCGGGGCGGGCAGGAGAGTCGCTGTGATTTCAGCACCCGTTACCCTGCTCAGCCCCACTCCATGGGGAAGGAGAGTGAGTCATATGTTTATTATCATCATTCCGTTATTTGAGGATGAACTTTGAATTTCCCTTTCAGATCCCCTAACACGCCTTCTCAGTGGTGGAGATGGGGAGACAGTCCTGCATTATCCGGGGAACAGGGGGTCCCCTGTCAACACCAAGGACCTTATAGGTGAAACAAGGAGGCAGAGCACGTGTGACTTGAGGGCGGAAGCTGGAGAGCTGTGACTGCCGGCTTTGAAGATGGGAGGGGTGAGGCCAGGGAGAGGGTCGTTTGTAGAAGCTTGAGAAGGTGAGGGGAGAGATTTCCCCCAGAGCGATAGGGAGCAAGCAGCCTGACAACACCGCAGCTTTACTGGCGGGGTTTCCAGTTTGGACTTCAGACCTCCAAAGCAGAAGGTGATTACTGTGTCGGTTTAACGCAGTGAGCGCGGTGACTTCCAGCCCCTGCTCTGCAGCCAGGGGAAGCAGGCACACTGAGTATCCGAGGGGGTTCCGGCAGCCGGCGCTGTTTGCTTGCTTGTTTGCCAGTCTGAGCTCTGCAAGCGCAGCGTCTGAATCTGTCGTGCCCAGAGATGTATCTCTAAGCCAGGCACACGGCCAACACCGAGAAACAGGTGCAGATGCTTGGGGACAGAAAAGCCATCAGACCAGGAGGACTTAGGGCACTCAGAGTCACGGGAGGCCCAGAGTGGTCAGAAAGGGCTGCTGAACCCACTGCCCGCTCCAGCCTCAGCCTACAGAAACCAGGGCCCGGCTCCGGGGAAGGTTGGTCCCCTTTCTGCGGGGACGCTGATGTGACAGTCACATGACAGGAAGCCCCAGCCCCGGAGAGGACACACCCTGTGGTTCACATACACCCATACACATCCCCCACACATACACACCCCCACACCCACACACATATATACCTGCACACACACACACACCCATACACACCCACACACACATACACCCCCCACAAACACCCACAGATATATACCTACACACACACACCCATAGACACCTCCCCACACATACACACTCCCCACACACACCCACACACATATGTACTTGCATACACACACATACACCCACACACCCCCCACATACGCACACACATATATACACCCCCTACACACACACCTGCACATACACCTACCCCCTACACACAATCTCTCCAAGCACAGGCAGTGGCCCTTCCTTTCAGACCCAGTACAGGTCACTTCCACCCACTCAGAGCCCTGTTTTCCTCGTCCCAGGAATGACCCGGGCATCCGCCCCTCCGTGTCCTGGCCCCTCTCTCTGGAGTGGCCGGGGGCAGGGAGGGAGCTGCCCCCGGCTGCTCTGTCACCTCCATGTCATCCTGAGCAAGCTGTGACCGAGCCTCAGGGTCCTTACGTCAGTGGGGAGGCTAACTGCAGTGGCGAGGATTCAGCTGCCCCTGGGACGGGCAGGGGGTGGGGCTGTCCACTGCGGGGGTGATGGGGGCATCCCAAACTGGATGGGGCGAGGGCTGTACAACGTTGCAAGTTTCCAAAAAGAAAAAGAATCGAGAGAATGAATTGCGCTGTGTGGTGATCTCCTCTGAGAGAACTGTGTGGTGTGGTGGTCTCCACCAAGGTGAGTGGGTTGTGTGGTGTGGAGACTCTCCACTAAGGTGAGTGGGTTGTGTGGTGTGGAGACTCTCCACTAAGGTGAGTGGGCTGTGTGGTGTGGAGATTCTCCACTAAGGTGAGAGAACTGCGTCGTGTGCTGGTCTCCTCAGGACAGACCCTGGGGCCCTGCTCTCCCCTCCTAGGGACGCTGCCCAGACCCTCCATCTCAGCTGAGCCCGGCTCCGTGGTGCCCTGGGGGCGGTCGGTGAGCATCGTGTGCCGGGGCCCTGCCGGGGTTACGAGCTTCCGCCTGGAGAAGGGTAATAGAAAGGAATATGAGGATGTGGGTGTCACGTCTGGAGGTGAACAGGAGACCGAGGCCAGATTCCACATCACCGCTCTGCGTGAAGACGCCCTCGGGCCTTATCAGTGCATCTATCAAAAAGAGTCCACCTGGTCGGCTCTCAGCGAGGCCCTGAGCCTGGAGGGGACCGTGGAGGCCGTCTCTGCCCTGCCTGCAGGTGAGCCTTGGCCCCGCTGTGCCCTGCCCACTGGCCTTCCCCCCGCCCCCCGAGCCCTCTGCTTCTGTTTCCTCTGCCCACGCCTGGCTCAGCTCCCTGAGCCTGTTCTCACCAGGCAAGTCACAAGGTCCAGGGGACCCCTGACCAGGGCTGGATGGTGCTTCAGGGCACCTCTGGGGGGAGGCCATCCCTGTCCTGTGTGTGGTCAGCCCCCAGGGTGTCATGGAGTCAGGGTCCATCCTAGGCAAGTCACAAGGTCCAGGGGACCCCTGACCAAGGCTGGATGGTGCTTCAGGGCACCTCTGGGGGGAGGCCATCCCTGTCCTGTGTGTGGTCAGCCCCCAGGGTGTCATGGAGTCAGGGTCCATCCAGCATTCTCGGACTCCCCACCCCCAGAGGTCACCATGAAGAGTCTGGGCAGTGATGCGGGGCACAGCTCCGGGAGGTGCAGAGCGCGTGACCCCAGCACGATGGAGCAGGGGGCTCCGCCTTGTCGGGCCCCAGCCCCCTTTTCTCAGGAATCTCGGTGTTGTCTGGGGTTGAGTGAAGGCCGTGGGTGGCCTGCGGTAGGATGATCAGGCTGGAGAGGCACCAGGCTCAGTGGGGCAGACCCTGGGCAGCCACCCACAGCACCAGCCCTTCTCCTGTCCCCCCACCATCACAGGACCCCCTGGAGGCGCCAGCTCCCCCACCACTCAGTGCTGCTCCTCGGCTGGTGAGTAGCGGACCCCCGCCTGGAGGGCTCTGTGCTGGGGTCAGGGCGCAGCCCTCTCTCGGTCTTGGCTCAGGGACTGTGAGAGCACAGCACGGGGCTGGCAGGCTCAGGGCACCGGGGTGTCTCTGACACTCATAAGGACCCCGGGAACCGCACCCACCTGGCTAGATGACCCTGCACCGGGCGCCTGATGGCAGTAATGCCAGGACGGCCCATCGTGGGCGGCCCTTCCCGGACCTTCTCAGAGCCGCCGCCCCTTTTCCTGTGCAGAAAGGAGCTTCCAGGTTCTTGTCCAGAGGGACAGGGATTGGAAGGGAGGAAGCAGCCCAGGGCAGCCAGACGGGACCCCAGACTCGGGGGTTTGGCGGCAGCTCCGCACCGCCCCCTTGCGGTCAGGGTCCACGGCGGGCCGGCTCCGCTCTGAGAGAGGGACGGGGGCTGGGAGCCAAAGGGAAGGGGCAGCTGCTGGTTACGCCTGAGCAGCCTAGAAAAGGCAGAGCTGCCCTCTCGGAAGGCCCTGAACCCGTCGCGGGTAGGAGTCCAGCTCAGCCCCCTTCCATCTCGCTCCCTCACTCCTGTTTCACGCTGTGGAGACTCATGTCCAGAGAAGACCCCATCACCGAGACTGCCTGGATCCAGTCCCGCGCTCCCCAGCTCTGTGCCCCGGAGCCAATCAAATCACCCAATCCTTCCACGATCCTCGTGGCTCGTGTACAAAACCAGAAATAAATGCACCGACCCCGCAGCACTGCCTGAGCCTGGAGAAGCGTTGATCTTATTCATAGGAGGAAATATTTTCTTCCCTCCTCGTGGAGTGTGCTCTTTGGGGAAAGAGGGAGAGAACGGGCCTCCATGTTGGTGTTATTCCAGCTCTGCCAATGCGCTGTGGACCCAGGGCGTCAGCGCTCGGACCCGGCTTTGTAACGCAGGGGAGAGCGGGGGAGAGCAAGTGCCAAGCCACAGGACTGGTGTGCGTGTGAGAGCTTTCTTTATATCTGAGTGTGAACACCAGAAGCACTTAGCGCACGTGTGTGTGTGTGTGTGTGTGTGTGTGTGTGTGTGTGTGTGTGGTGGGGGGGGCGGTATGCAGCAGGTGCTCCATAAGGGCATACTGCTGATAATCTGATTCCACCCTCCCAGCTCCCACAGGCCTGTCGACAGAGCAGGTTTATATTCTCATCGGGGTCTCTGTGGCCTTTCTCCTTTGTCTCTCCCTCCTGGTCCTTCTCCTCCTCCGCCGTCAGCTCCGGAGGAAACGAGGTAGGTCTCAGGGACAGGGTGGGGTGACCGGGCAGGCCGTTTGGGGCTGCTGGAAAGAGCCTTCTCTTCTTAATTCACACCTGACTCTCCTTAGGGCCTCCCAGAAGCAAAGACGAGGAGCAGAGATGCCAGGGGAGGTGAGGACCCTGGGGATGACCTCCCAGCCTGCCCGTCCTCTGCCCCCAGGCAGCCCTCAGGGCTCACATGTTCTTTCTCCTCAGGCTCGGCCCAGCTGTGGATGTGCGAGATGGGACCCCAGGTAAAGACAAGGAGCGGGGACAGTTCTGGGAGGGGAAGCGGGGGTTCAGCCACACTTCAGGGAAGCAGCGTGGGAGTGAAGCATTCCAGGACGTTCCAGGTGGGGTGGAGACGAAATATGAAGCCGTGAGGTCAGGCGTATTTGTCTCCTAAGCTCCACTGCAGAGAACTGAGCCCTGGTCCTCCTCCCGTTCAGATGTGGCCAGCGTTGACAGATTTCCTGACATGGATGGAGAGGCGGGTGCCTCCGTAAGTGTTTGCATTCATCAGCTAATGCTCTGAACCAAAGCCCCCGCAATTTAGCAGCTTAACAGAATCACCTCAGTGTCTTGGGCCAGGAATTTGGAATCGGATCGGCTGGGTAGTTTTGGCTCACGATCTGTTCTGAGGCTGCCGTCAAGATGCTGAGCAGGGCTGCACTCATCAGAGGCTCGACCGGGGCTGGAAGATCCACTTCCATGATGCTCAGTCCCCCGGCAGCAGGCAGGATCTCACATCCTCCCCACACGGGCTTTTCATGGTGGTCAGACTCCCCCAGAGGGAGGGACCCTGAGAGAGGGACAGAAGCCTCAATGTCTTCAGTGTCCTCACTGTGGAGGTGACATGCCCTCACTCTGCAACCCAAACTCACCCTGCGTCTTTATCCTCAGACCCCTGCTGCAGGAGGCCCCCAGGAGGTGACCTACGCCCAGCTGAACCACAAGCTCCTCACCCAGAGACCGGCCAGAGCTGTGTCCCCACCATCCTCAGAGCCCCTGGCCGAGTCCAGCACGTATGCAACCATCGCCAGACGTTGACCGCACGCCCACCCGGCCTCTGCATAAAGATGCAGGAAGTCACACTTGCAAAAGCCCGAAGCGGACACTGGGTTTCCCTGTGGAATCTCCTTTCTGGAAAGACATCTAGTCAATCCTCCTGCAGGCAAGAGCTGAAGTCCTGAGACCCCACATTAGCTTCTAGGAGGTTCATTAACCATGTGATCCCTCCCATAACCAACTAGCTCCTTGGAAAGAAGGTGTAGCACTTGTTTCAAGAGACTCAGATATGGTGTTTGTTGGCTGTTTCCAGAGACCCAGCTCTAGTTCTTGGCTGTTTCTAGAGACCCAGCTTTGGCACTTGGCTGTTTCAAGACACCCAGCTATGGTGCCTGGCTGTTTCCAGAGACTCAGCTATATTCCTACAGTTGCCCAGTGGATTCCTGACGTGTCCTGTGAATCCTCCCTTGTCCCTGGAGAACCATTTTGTCTTCTGAGCTGACTGCAAACCTTCCTGGGGTGCGGGTGGTGGTCGTGAGTCTGGGCTGCACTCATGCAGCTGATCGCTGACACCCAGTCCTCTGGATCCCACTTCCCCTTGTTCACCAGTCAGTGCTCCCACAGATGCACAGGTTCTAGGCCCCAGTCTCTGCCTCCACCGTCCCCCAAAACTCAGTGAGGGAAACAAGACAAAAACAAGACAATCTGTTTTCTGACCCAAGAGTGTGTCTGAGGGGACTTGTGTCTGGGTGAAGGCGCAGAGCTGCCCCAGCTGCATTCAGCTCCCGTCCCTTCACAAGCACACAGCCACGCAGGCGCAAAGGCACTCATATGCACCCACACACGCCTGCACAGTGGAAAGTGGACACACGCATACACACCCCTGAATGCACGTATACATGCAGAGACACATGTGCACACACTGTACACACGCACACACGCACGCAGACACCCACACACGTGGGCACAGTGGGCCGGCCGAGGGAGTTGGTGAGGCCATGACTGCACAGGGAGGGCCCCTGGGCTTTAGGTTCACCCGGAGGAACCGGCAGGCCCCATCTCCCACCCCACCCCAGTTCATCCCACTGGATGCCATGCATTCCCCAAACACCAGAGGGCCCAGCAGCTGTAGGACACTGTCCTTGACCTGACCTTCACCCCTCACTAGGCTAATGCCCATCAGATTTGGGATTGGAGGCCATTCATCCCAACAAGCGTATAAATGCTGCTGTAACAAATCACCACGCACGCAGCAGCACCAAATAACGCGCAGCTTATTTCCCTCCAGTTCAAGAAGCCAGAAGTCTGAGATCAGCTACCCAAGGCTGGAATCCGGGTGGGCAGGGCTGTGTGCCTTCTGGAGGCTCCGCGGGAGGCTCGGCTCCTCTCCCTTTTGCAGCGTCTGGGGGCCATCCGCACTCCTGGGCTCGCGGCCCCTTCCTCCACCTTCGGATCCTCCCTCTGACTGGGACCCCTGCTTCTGTGGCTGCGGCTCATCTCCTCACTCTCTGACCCGCCTGCTTCTCTCTTGTAAGGACTCTGGGGATTACATTGGGTACACCTAGCATATCCAAGCCCATCTCCCGTTCACAAGCGCCTTAACTCAGCCACACCTGCAGACCCCCTTTGCACCTCAGGTAACGCAGCAGCTAAGGCAGCTCAGCAGCCGGCTCCTGTCTGCCTGAGTGGGTGTCCATCCGTGGCACCACCTCTGCTCGGGGGCTCCTCTGGGCTTGAATGCCTCACTCTGAATTCTGCGCATCTCCTTGCAGGGCTGTTTCCTTCTGTTTCCACTAGCTGGTGAAATATCCAATTCTTCAGTCTATTTCCGGTGTCCCTAGAGCCTCTGTGTAAGAGGAGGTGGGTAGGAAGCAGTGGAGACTAGAAACACCCCCACTGTGTGACCCCCAGGTGCCCACAGGGACAGGTGGCCCGTGTGTGACAGGACTGTGGCTGCCCACAGCACCGTGCCCTCCGTTCCTGGGCTCCCAGCGAGATGATCTCCCAGCCTCCTTGCAGTTATGCGTGTCCTGGGATGACGTTCACAGTGAGCAGGATACACGGAGCTGCCTCCAGGCCCCGCCCCAAGGCCTCCCTCACAAGATCTTCTCTGTTGGTCCTTGTGCTGGTGGACGCGGATGCCCTGGGCGACCTTGGCAGCACACACTGAGCGTGGCACCTGGCTGCCGGGACGACAGTGGAGCAGAGCTCCCTGTACCTCTTGTGTTAGTCTAGCTTCGCGTTTCTGTAAAGTTGATGCTTTAACCTGTGAGATACAGGCATATCCTGGTGCGGACATTAATAAAGGGAAACCTTTGAAACGGAGTTGGGAAGCCTACAGGGGCGCTGTCTTGCCTCTCCCTCCGTTGCCTCTTACTTTACATTTCGGGGCAGGAAGGCAGTTACCTTACTAGACAGCAGCGGAAGGATGCTTTTTCGCCTTACCCACCAACAGCCCAGCCAATGAGAAGCAGCCACAGCTCAGCCAATGAGAAACAGCCACATCTCAGCCAATGAGAAACCATCACTGCCTTGAAGGCTTGCTTTTCTTCAAGGGGCTTTGATTCAAAGCAGCCTCTTTCAACTTCCTCCTTTTTCTCTGCTAACTAATATTCCTCTCATTTGTTCTCTGAATTTGACTGTGGTTTGCCATAGTTTGAATGTCCTGAATTGCAATCCCCCTGCCATTCCTAAATAAACTCATATTAATGGTTAAAACAACAACCAAAAACTGCACACTGAATTTTAAGGTTGACACGGGACATCCCTTTTTCTGGATGGGCTGATAATAAGCCTGAGCCAAGTGTATAGGTCTCCTGCCTCTCTCATTGTGCCCCTCCCACAATATTTGCGCAAGAATCCTCTTCCTCGGGCGCACACATCAAACATAAACCAGTCAATCCAGAGTCCTCACCCCTGACCACCTCCCTTATGGGGGTCCACAATCTGGGCCACTATCCACTTGCCCCTGTCACCCCAGGTCCAGGTATAGGCTAACAAGGGACACCTCCTCCACCCCAGAACCAGCCAGGAGAGCGATTCCACTGAGCGGCGTGCGTGGTCACCGCCCTGCCTAAGGGGGTCAGACTGTCGTTCCCACTTGGATTAAAACAGAAACGTTACCCCGAAATCCCGCTAGGGGGCGGCAGCGTCCAGTTATCAATATTTTCGTTCCTCGTTCTTAATAGAAACAAGACGGAGAAGGCACTGGCACCCCACTCCAGTACTCTTGCCTGGAAAACCCCACGGACAGAGGACCCTGGCGGGCTGCAGTCCGTGGGGTCGCAAAGAGTCGGACAAGACTGAGCGACTTCACTTGCACTTTTCCCTTCCATGCATTGGAGAAGGAAGTGGCAACCCACTCCAGTGTTCTTGCCTGGAGAATCCCAGGGACAGGGGAGCCTGGTGGGCTGCTGTCTGTGGGGTCGCACAGAGGTGGACACGACTGAAGTGACTTAGCAGCAGCAGCAGAAACATAAGAAACCTGCATGCCTCTCACAAGCCTGATATTTTTAAATGTCTTTATACATCTTCAGCATATTTTAATAATTCATCCTAGATTCAGCCAGCTCCTGCTGATGCTCCTAAGTCGCTTCAGTCGTGTCTGACTCTGTGCGACCCCACGGTGTGTTCACGGGGTGAGTGGCAGGGGTCACCGTGGGCCCGGTCGTGGTGGGAGGAGAGACGGTGCCTGGGTGCTAGGGGGCAGGGACAGATGCTCAGACGCTGAGCTCCCGGGGACGAAGAGCTCACCTCGATGACCCGGAGGGTCCCCGGCCCCCCAGGGAGCCGAGCGAGGATGGAACCCCTTGACGCCGCCCGCAGACGGCAGCCTCCAGCAGCCCATGAGCCAGGCCCGCACGGCCGGTCAGCTGGTCAGCTCGGACCCAGCGCCAGCGGGGGCCCGGAGTCTTCCCTGGGAATGACTGCTCCCTCTCCTGGGTACCATCCTGGTGGAGCGTGGACAGGGAGACACTGAGGCGGAACAAATGCCACGGGCTGTGTTTATACCGCTTGGCAGGGGCTAAATGTCAAACTCTGGCAGGCTCTGTGTGTGTGTGTGTGTGTGTGTGTGTGTGTGTCTGTGTGTGTGTGTGTGTGTGTCTGTGTGTGCGTGCGCTGCCATTAATCGGGGGCCGCTCCAGGGACCAGATCAGTGCCAGACAAGCAAAGACGTTTCAGGGACTTCCCTGCTGGTCCGGCGGGTAGGACTCAGCACTCCGATGCAGCGGGCCCGCGTTCCACCCCTGGTCAGGGAGCTAGGCCCCACATGGCGTGACTAGGAGGTCACGTGGGACAGTCAAAGGTCCCGCAAGCTGCAAGAAGACAGAAATCCCAAGTGCCCCAAAGAAGACCGAAGATCCCTCGGGTTGCGGCTTACCAGATAAATAAATATTAAAAAAAGCCATTTCTCTGATTCTTGTTGATGTTTGGCAGAAACTGATGCAGTACTGTATAGCAATTATCCTTCAACTGAAAATAAATAAACTTAATTTAAAAAAGCCATTTCATTTCTTCTACTGAACTGCACTGCTAATAACCTACAAACACATGCACACAGGTGTACACACCCATGCACACAAATACACGCACACACATACACATGGGCTTGCACACATATGCACTCACGCAAAACTAACACATGCCAATAATGATACATTCATCTATATGCAGTACTACCTCCGCATTTTAATTTCCTAGGGAATGCCATCCCCCTAAAGCCTCTAACAGCACTTCGGTTTACATAGCAGAGTCCCATCAGTGGGAAACCATTGATTCCAGAAAGGTGCTATGTTGATTCATAATATGATAAAAAGATAACATCGTCAAAATGAATGATTTCTCTGAATTATAAAAAAGTCAAGAATCACAGAAAATTGTATAAAAATTCCTTTTCCAGAGGGGTTTGTGTTTTGTTCTAATGGTTCCGGGGGCTCAGTGACAGAATCTCTAATCAAAACCTGGAGCCTCCTGATAAAGAACTAGTGATTAGGGGAGGGGGTAAGATAGGAGACTGGGATTGGCAGACACACACTAGTCTATACAATAGATATCTGGGGCTTCCCTGGCGGTCCAGGGGTTAGGAATCCGCCTGCCAGCGCAGGGGACAGGGGCTCCATCCCTGGTCTGGGAGGATTCCACGTGCGGCGCGGCGACTAAGCCCGCCACCACTAGAGGGCGCCCCTGCTCACCACGGCTAGAGAGCGCGCCCCACAGGGACGACCCAGTGCAGCCGGAAATCAATAGACAAGATCGTTAAAAAGAGAGGCAACAGGGACCTACCGTGGAGCACGGACGCCCATGGTCAACATCTGGTGGTAATGCATGACGGAGGAGAACCTGAAAAAACACCCGGCCGAGCCACCTTTCGGGAGTGCACTTCACTCTGCAACACCTGAAACTAACACGATATTGCAAGTGAACTATGCGTCAATTAAAAAATAATTTTAGAGTTAGTGATTAACGGCTAGTTTAGAATCAAATTATTCAAAACCTGAATGACTTAATGAAAAGACACCCAGTGTGAATAAATAAGGGCTTCCCTGGTGGCTCAGATAGTAAGTAATCCGCCTGAGATGCAGGAGACACGGGTTCGATCCCTGGGTTTGGATGGTCCCCTGGAGAAGGAAAAGGCCACCCACCCCAGGATTCTTGCCTGGAGAATCCCACGCACAGAGGAACCTGGCGGGCTACAGTCCCCGGGGTTGAAAAGAGTCGCACATGACTTAGCGACTGAAAAACAGCGACAACAGCACATGTTCTAACCGGGCCTCTTGGATAAGCAGCCAGGTTGTCTGGACTCTCAGAGCTGGTGAGAACGGAACCTGCTCAGGAGATCTGGGGGCAGAATGTGGGCGACAGCGAGGTTGGGTCGCTTCCTGAATCGGAATCCGAACCAGACCACAGAGCAAAGATAACAACATTCAGCCAAAAAAGGCAGGGGAACGGGGATGGAGAAAGAGCTAGACAAGCGCAAACGCTTGTTATTATTTATCCCTTTATTATTATTATTATTATTTGGCTTCCCAGGTGGCGCTAGTGGTAAGAACTTGCCTACCAATGCAGAAGATTAAGAGATGCAGGTTCGATCCCTGGGTTTGGATGGTCCCCTGGAGAAGGAAATGGCCACCCACTCCAGTACTGCCTGGAGAATCCCATGGAGGAGAATCCCTGGAGATTCTCACCAGAGGAGCCTGGCGGGCTACAGTCCATGGGGCCGCAAAGAGTCGGACTGAAGCGACTTAGCACGCATGCATCGCGTTTTTCTGAACATATGTATCACTGTTCTCTTTCCCAACAAGAAAAATAAATGAGAGGCCACGTTTACTGCTTTATCACTTGAAAATCCACCCACAGCTCCCTTGCGTGCATGCTCCTTCCACGACAACCCTCATAGGTTTGTGGCAGGTTCCACCGGGCCCTGCCCTCTGCCAATAATGCCCCCCCTCCCCCCCACTGACTTTCCTACCTGGGGTGAATGGTTTAAAAATGAGTGACAGGTCTGGTCGGCAGTAAACGGTGGGCAGGTGGGCTTGTCTGACTGTCTGCACACCAGTGAGTTTCAGCACAGGGTGTGTGGCTGATCTCATCCTGATTTGCGGGAGGAAATGAGGAGGATGGCTGTTTTCATGGAGAAAAGAAAGTGCTTTTCAGAGGAGAGTGACTGACCACAGAGCCTGGCTTCCTGCAGCCCGCCGGGGGCCCTCCGTGGCAGCCACACCACCCCTTTCCTGGGTTCCCTTTTGGCGCAGAGCTCGGGGCTCTGCGCTTCCTGTTTCTTGCAGGAGCTGGTCAGCTAGGCTGGGGGCATGAAGGGGGCGGTCTGGGCAGATGTGGGGGCTTGGGTCAGGACTCCTAAGGCATGAGGACCTTGATGCTGGGAGGGATTTCAGACACCAACGGCCTGGCTGTCTTCTTGAACAGAAGCAACAGCTGGGGCCGAGGGCCTCGAGGGCTTGAATGCAGCGAGGCTTGGGACCAGCCACAGGTCTGAGCACTTGGACAGACTCACTCCTCGGACAGGACATCACTGCCTTACATCTCTATCAGACCTTGCCTTGCTGACCCCAGCATCCCAAGAAGATCCCTTCCTGAACACCCAGCTCTGTGAGCCCGGCTTTGGTGCCCTGGGCTCAAGCAGCCCCTCTCCGGGGCTGTGACTCTGAGAAACCCCAGGTCTCTCCCTCCCTCCGCGATGCAGCCCCCTCCCCAGTCTCCTCCTCACAAGGCCGGCCCCTCCCCTGGGTGTCGTAAAGGTAGGACTCAGGGGTCGGGGCTCCCAGACCACCCCTGCCTCGTCATAGGGCCCGTGTCCTGTGAGCCTCGTGGGGTGCAGGCAAGAATCCAGCCACCATCCCAGACCTGTGGGGTTCTCTGCACATTGGCCAGTCCAAGAAGCCCCGCCCGCCTGCATTGGACCAACAGAATTTTTTCCTTAGTGCACCCACACCTGTAGACTGAAGGCTTTCTGTTTAGAAGTGATCTGAGCCAGCTGGGAGGCAGGGTGAGTGTGGAGA
>SJYC01049733.1:0-30133 GCA_006408675.1 Madoqua kirkii | reverse complement strand
GCTCCTGGTGATGGAGCAGAGCTACACAGGCCTCGGGGTGACCACAGGGCTCAAGACCAGAGCCCCTGGTCCCCACCCTCCACTGGTCTCCAGTCCTCATGGCCCCCCGCCCAGAGAGCAGCACAGGAGAGGGGCTAGCAGAGCCCGTGGCCCCCCAGGGAGCGAGTGGACAGGCCCTGGCTCAGCTGGTGTCCCAGGGGACCGCGGGGCTCCCGGGAATGAGACGAGGATGAAGGGTGGGGTCACGCAGAGGGGGATGCTGGGCCCAGCTGGGGGAGGGCAGCCCCTGTCCTGACCCCCAGGAGCTCTGAGGACCAGCTCCTTTTTCCCAGGAGGGAGGCCCCCAGAGCAGTCAGTGAGGGAGAGGGTGGTGGGTCCATGGTGGCCAGCTGTCACACCCTAGGGACCCCTAGGCCTTGTGGTCTCAGATGAGGGGCCAGACACTGTTCTGCCTGAGCACAGAGTCCTGTCCTCAGAAACGCCTGAGACAGTCAAAATGAGTGCACATGGGGATGGGGGCACCACAGGGAAAGACACAGAATGGGGAGAAGGGTCTCCCCGGCTCCTCACCCACACCACCACGTTATGCTTCTCAGGAGCTGACAGTATCAGCCCACCACAAAACAAGTCAGACTCCAAGAGCGGTGAGTAAGACCAGGTCTGTTACAGGGCTGGGCTGGGGCCACGGCCTCTCCCGGGAGGCGGGTGCCCTGGGCGCACACCCCGGTTCCGGGGGACGGGGCCGGGCTGACCTGTGCGTCCTCACCCCAGACCACACGGTGCAGAATCTCACCCGCAGTCAAAATGAGTGCACATGGGGATGGGGGCACCACAGGGAAAGACACAGAATGGGGAGAAGGGTCTCCCCGGCTCCTCACCCGCACCACCACGTTATGCTTCTCAGGAGCTGACAGTATCAGCCCACCACAAAACAAGTCAGACTCCAAGAGCGGTGAGTAAGACCAGGTCTGTTACAGGGCTGGGCTGGGGCCACGGCCTCTCCCGGGAGGCGGGTGCCCTGGGCGCACACCCCGGTTCCGGGTGACGGGGCCGGGCTGACCTGTGCGTCCTCACCCCAGACCACACGGTGCAGAATCTCACCCGCGTGGGCCTCGCGGCCTCCGTCCTGCTGGTCCTCGGGGTCCTGCTCTGCCAGGCTCGGCACGACCGCGGAGGAGCCCGAGACGCGGCCCAGAGCTGAGCATCGGGACCCCGCACCGCCTGGAGCGCCGCAGCCCAAGACGCGAGCTTCCGGCCCAGGAGCTCCGGGAAGAGCCTGTGTGCGTGCTGGGTGCGCTGTATGCGGAGACCCCCGGGGACAGACACGCTGCGGGGCAGGAGGAGGCCCGGGCCTCCCCGGGGGGCTCGGCCTCTGTCCACGGGGCCCACTCCCTCCTGGGGAGAACGCCCCGACTCCCGGCTCCTCTCACCCCCGGCCCGAGGCGCACCCCACACGGCAGGGGCGGGTCCTCCTGCTGCAGGCCCGCAGGCTCTGTCCACTCTCACGGAGGACGTGAGAGTTCTCATTGTTCACGCCCGCCATCTCTGCTGTGCGCAATGACCTCCATCCCTTCTCAGAAACAGAACGTCGTTTAAGTAACTCAATAAATGGGTGGAAGCGGGGCCCCATTTGGAAAGACGGATCCTAAACTCTTCCCTGAATCCCCCTCTGGACCCCTTGCGCCCCTCTCTCCTCGTCAGATGGCACCCGGTGTCGTTTCTCCAGTCACCGTCAGTGTGAGCAAACACCTTGTTTGAAGTGAAGGTGTTGTGCTGGTAATTGGTGTTAGCAATATACCCATTTTGTAAAAAGCCCAGATGTGTGGTTTTTGTCTGTGTCTTCAGTGTAAACACTCTCTTCGTGGCCACCCTGAAGGTGCTTAGGTGAATGTGCTGAAGGCGGGCTGGGAAGAAAGGAGCAGGCCAGCCCCCACTGATGACCCCCGCGTGTACAGACGTGCCCTTTATCTGAAACATCATGCTTAGATCATTTCCACTTTAGGTTTTGCCCCAGTTTCCATGAAACCAGATGCCAAAATATCCTAGCTCATCTATAAGAGAAGGAAAGATAAAACGAGGGAAGAGAAAACAATCATAGGAGAAAATGCTGAGTATGCTGAATCCTGGCACATCACGAGGAGGCGTGCTAATTACTCCAGTCAGTTTGGAGAGTCACTAACAATGATCAGTTGAAAGGAAGAGACCCAGCTCTGGTCCACAGTTCTATAACCTAGAGGAAAATGTCTGCATAACCACGAGTGTACAAGCAGGAGCATGTGGAGAGATAGATGGGCTGCTCACATAGAAAAAAAATTATAGAAATCAGTCCCACCAAAAATGAATGATTATATATCTATGTATATATATGACAAAATTTTATATGACAGAAACATTCTCAAAGTTAAACTGCTACAGTAACACAGTTCAATTTTCAAGCATGATGGTGAATAAGTGAAATAAAACTATAGGAGCGTATTCCATCACATCAAATTCAAAAGGTGACAAGGAGGGACCCAAATAAACAAAGTAAGAGATGAGAGAAGAGAAATAACAATTGATACCACAGAAATACAAAAATTCATGAGAGAATATTACGAAAAACAAACTGGACAACCTGGGAGAAGTGGACAAGCCTCTAAAGACATACAGCCTGCCAAAACTCAAGAAAACATGGGTAATATGAAAAGGCTGGTCACTAGAAGTGAAATTGAATCTATCACATTAAAAATAAAAACTCCTTGCAAACAAAAGTCCAGAACTGGCTAGCTTCATAGAGGAGTTCTACCAAAGAATTTATACTGATACTTCTTAAACTCTTTCAGAAGTGGAAGAGGAGAACACACCTCCAAAGTTATTTTATGAAGCCACTGTCACCTTGAAACCAAAACCAGAAAAAGCTAAGACCAAAAAAGAAAAATTACAGGCCAAGGCTACCCACTGCAGTATTCTGGCCTGGGGAATTATATAGACTATATAGTCCATGGGATTGCAAAGAGTCAGATATGACCGAGTGACTTTCACTTCTATCATTGATGAATATAGATGCAAAAACCCTCAACAAAATATTAGCAAACTGAATCCAACAACACATTAAAAGGATCATACACTGTGATCAAGCTGGATTCATTGCAGGGTCACAAGACTGATTTAACATACACAAATCGATGTGATATACCACCACAGCAAAAGACAAAAACTACGCAGAAAAAGTTGATAAAATTAACATCCATCCATGATAAAAACTCTTTCCAAAGCAGGTATGGAGGGAAAAATTATGACAAACCCACAACCAATGTAATACTCAATGGTGAAAACCCAAAAATATCCCACTAAATCCTGGAACAAGTCAGGGATGACCACTACTTTTATTCAACGTAGCACTGGAAGTCTCTTCCCAATTTGGGTATCTTTTACTTCTTTTTCTTATCTAATTGCTACGGCTGGGACTTATATATCATTATATGCAGATGACATGATGCTGTATATATCATGGAACCCCTGAAGACTCCAAACAAAAATACTAGAACTGATCAATGCATTCAAAGAGGTATTAGGATATAAGACTAACTCATAGAAATCTGTTGCATTTCTTTACGTCAACAATGAACTATCAGAAAGAAAAAGTAAAAAATCAACCCTTTAAAAAATTGCATAAAATAATAAAATACGTAAGAATAAATCTGACAAAGGAGGTGAAAGACTACATTGAGAACTATGTTAATAAAGGAAATTGAAGATGATTCAAAGAAATGGAAAGATATCCCTTACTCTTGGATTGGAAGAATTAATGTAGTTAAAACAGCCATATAACCCTAAGTAATCTATAGATATAATGCAATCTCTATCCAGTTACCCATGGCATTTTTAAAAATAACTAGAACAAATAATGCTAAAACTTACATGGAACAACAAAAGACTCAAAATTGCCAAAGCAATGCTGAGGAAAAAGCAGGAGGCATAACCCTCCTGGACTTGAGATACTACTACAAAGCTACAGTAATCAAAACAGCATGGTATTGGCACAGAAACAGACATGTCGCTGGGACAAAACAGTGAGTCTAGAAATAAAGCCACACACCTGTGGTCAAAAAAACTTCGACAAAGGAGGCAAGGATATACAATAGAGGCAAAACAATATTTTTAGTAAGTGGTGTTGGGAAAACTGGACATTTCCCATCTCATCCCAGTGGTCTTTGAGGGGACCCTCTGGTGTCACAGCTTCTTTCTGAAGCCTCTCTGCAGCCATGAGGCAGCTTGTAGGCCACCCTGGAGCCCTCTCCCAAGCTTTGGACCAAATGGAAACAATAACATTTTTTACAGCAAAAAGAAAGAAAGAAAATGAAAGATCAGAACTAAGTTAGGGCCGCTCCTAGGCCCTGCCCTGCCTCTCAGCCCCCTGTCACTCTCTTGGTTTGGATTTGGCATGAGGTGTAGGCAGAGTGTGTGGGGTCTGCTGAGACTCACATATGGTCTGGAAAGTTCCAGAGCCTGCTGTCTGCTGGGCCCCATCCCGCAGGGAGGGTGGAGTCAGGCCCTGGCTGGGGCTGCGGCTGTTTTTCTTCCTGTGAGGCCACCGATGAGGAACTTGCAACATGTAACACAGAAGCTGCACCTTGTCACACCCCCATGTGTCTGTCTGTCCTTCTAGGTCTGTGGTCTTTTTAAGTCATCTAAAGACTGGGGCAAATCATTCAATATCACAGTAATCCAGGTCTATGCTCCGACTGGTAATGCTGAAGAAGCTGAAATCGAACAGTTCTATGAAGACCTACAAGACCTTTTAAAACTAACAGCCCCCAAAAGATGTCCTTTTCATTATAGGAGACGGGAATGCAAAAGTAGGAAGTCAAGAAATGCTTAGACTTACAGGCAAACTTGGCCTTGGAATGTGGAATGAAGCAGGGCAAAGGCTAATAGAGTTTTGCCAAGAGAACACACTGGTCTTCGCAAATACCCTCTTCCAACAACACAAGAGAAGACTCTACACATGGACATCACCAGATGGCCAACACCGAAATCAGATTGATTATATTCTTTGCAGCCAAAGATGGAGAAGCTATATACAGTCAGCAAAAACAAGACTGGGAGCTGACTGTGGCTCAGATCATGAGCTCCTTATTGCCAAATTCAGACTCAAACAAAAGAAAGTAGGGAAAACCACTAGACCATTCAGGTATGACATAAAACAAATCCCTTACAATTATACAGTGGAAGTGAGAAATAGATTTAAGGGACTAGATATGATAGACAGAGTGCCTGATGAACTATGCACGGAGGTTCGTGACATTGTACAGGAGACAGGGATCAAGACCATCCCCAAGAAAAAGAAACGCAGAAGAGCAAAATGGCTGTCTGAGGAGGCCTTACAAGTAGCTGTGAAAAGAAGAGAAGCGAAAAGCAAAGGAGAAAAGGAAAGATATACCCATTTGAATGCAGAGTTCCAAAGAACAGCAAGGAGAGATAAGAAAGCCTTCCTCAGTGATCAGTGCAAAGAAATAGAGGAAAACAATAAGAATGAGAATGACTAGAGATCTGTTTAACAAAATTAGAGCTACCAAGGGAACATTACATGTAAAGATGGGCTCGATAAAGGACAGAAATGGTATGGACCTAACAGAAGCAGAAGATATTAAGAAGAGGTGGTAAGAATACACAGAAGAGTTGTACAAAAAAGATCCTCATGACCCAGATAATCATGATGATGTGATCACTAATCTAGAGCCAGACATCCTAGAATGTGAAGTCAAGTGGGCCTTAGAAAGCATCACTATGAACAAAGCTAGTGGAGGTGATGGAATTCCAGTTGAGCTGTTTCAAATCCTGAAAGACAATGCCGTGAAAGAGCTGCACTCAATATGCCAGCAAAATTGGAAAACTCAGCAGTGGCCACAGGACTAGAAAAGGTCAGTTTTCATTCAATCCCAAAGAAAGGCAATGCCAAAGAATGCTCAAACTACTGCACAATTGCACTCATCTGACAAACTAATAAAATAATGCTCAAAATTCTCCAAGCCAGGCTTCAACAATACATGAACCGTGAACTTCCAGATGTTCAAGCTGGATTTAGAAAAGGCAGAGGGACCAGAGATCAAATTGGCAAGATCTGCTGGATCATTAAAAAAGCAAAAGAGGTTCAGAAAAACATCTATTTCTGCTTTATTGACAATGCCAAAGCCTTTGACTGAGGATCACAATAAACTGTGGAAGATTCTGAAAGAGATGGGAATACCAGACCACTTGACCTGCCTCTTGAGAAACCTGTATGCAGGTCAGGAAGTAACAGTTAGAACTGGACATGGACCAATAGACTGGTTCCAAATAGGAAAAGGAGTATGTCAAGGCTGTATATTGTCACCCTGCTCATTTAACTTATATGCAGAGTACATCAAGAGAAATGCTGGGCTGGAAGAAGCACAAGCTGGAATCAAGATTGCTGGGAGAAATATCACTAACCTCAGATATGCAGATGACACCACCCTTGTGGGAGAAAGGGAAGAAGAGCTAAAGAGCCTTTTGATGGAAGTGAAAGAGAGTGAAAAAGTTGGCTTAAAACTCAACATTCATAAAAATAAGATCATGGCATCTGGTTCCATCACTTCATGGCAAATAGATGGGGAAACAGTGGAAACAGTGGCAGACTTTATTTTGGTGGGAGGCTCCAAAATCACTGCAGATGGTGACTGCAGCCATGACATTAAAAGACGTTTACTCTTTGGAAGGAAAGTTATGACCAACCTAGATAGCATGTTAAAAAGCAGAGACATTACTTTGCCAACAAAAGTCCTTCTAGTCAAGGCTATGGGTTTTCCAATAGTCATGTATGGATGTGAGAGCTGGACTATAAAGAAAGCTGAGCACAGAAGAATTGATGCATTTGAAGTGTGGTGTTGGAGAAGACTCTTGAGAGTCCCTTGGACTCCAACCAGTCCATCCTAAAGGAGATCAGCCCTGGGTGTTCATTGGAACGACTGATGCTGAAGCTGAAACTCCAATAATTTGGCCACCTGGTGTGAAGAGCTGACTCATTGGAAAAGACTCTGATGCTGGGAAAGATTGAGGACAGGAGGAGAAGGGGATGACAGAGGATGAGATGGTTGGATGGCATCACCGTCTCAATGGGCATGAGTTTGGGTAAACTCCGAGAGCTGGTTATGGACAGGGAGTGCTGGGGTCTGCAGTCCATGGGGTCGCAGAGTCGGATACGACTGAGAGACTGAACTGAACTGAAAGAGTGGGGACCATGGGAGGCAGTGCCACAACACAGATCCTTACTGTCCTCAAGCCTGGGTCCTGCGAGACCCCAGGACACAGAAGTCTTAAAAGGGACAGATGTTCCAGGGGAAGAGGGATGCACTCAGCCCCAGATCTGACCACAGCATGCAGGGGCCCACACCAGACCTGGAGCAGCTACAGTGTGTGGTGAAGGATGGGTGCCAGCAGGAAACTGTCTCCCAGGGCTGTGTTGGGAGCAGTGGGACCAGGTAC
This sequence comes from Madoqua kirkii, assembly GCA_006408675.1. Classification (NCBI taxonomy): domain Eukaryota; kingdom Metazoa; phylum Chordata; class Mammalia; order Artiodactyla; family Bovidae; genus Madoqua; species Madoqua kirkii. The sequence goes on along the minus strand of SJYC01049733.1, from coordinate 22,648 downwards.
AACCAGGTGAGTCCCCACCAGACCTCCTGCTTCCACACAACCAGCCCCCTGGTTACCCGGCCCCCACAGCACTCCAGTAACAAGGCCAGCTTATCCATCAGGCCAGGAGCTCGAGCTCTACCAGGCAGTGTCAGTGTGCGCGTCAGAGCAGGAACCGCTGGCCAGAATGGAGCGACCCCTGCCCCTGGTAGTGACAGGTAAGAGGAAGGGCCGGGTCCCTCCCAGTGTGGGGGCCTCCTCATGGGCAGAGGAGCAGAGTGCGGGCTCAGGTGGACCCCTCCTCTCCCAATCCACACCCAGGGTCAGTGGGCTGGAGGTCCCCCTTTGACACAGCCCCTCCCCCCAGGACTGTACAGGGTGCCCCCTCCTCTCCTGTAAGCCCAGCTGGCTCATGCTCCCTGGAGAGACTCTGACCCTCTGATGTCACCCAGAGGCCAGCTTTGGCAGATTCGCTCTGGCCAAGAATGAAGGGCTCAGCCCTCCCCTCCGTCTAGAAGGGCAGAAGAGCCCCAACTCTCCCCTGGGCCATGTGAACAGCACCCACGGAAAGTGTTAAGTGAAAGTGTTAGTCACTCAGCTATATTGGACTCTTCGCGACCCCAGGGACTGTAGTTGACCAGGCTCTGCTGTCCATGGAATTGTCCAGGCAAGAATACTGGAGTGGGTTGCCATTTCCTTCTCCAGCACCCACGGGGGTCGGTACCGATGCTATAGCGGACACGACTCCTACGTGTGGTCGGCCCCCAGTGCCTCCCTGGACATCCTGATTGCCGGTGAGGCGCCCCTGTCCTGGCCCAGGTCCTGACTGTCTGCTCAGGGTGCTGGACCAGGGTTGGCCCTGGTGGTGACGGGTCCAGGGAGAGGGTCCTGGAGCAGAGGCCCAGGTGGGTCAGGGGTCCGGAGGGGGGGAACGTGAACCCAGGAGTGAGAGGCACGGAGATTAAGGAGACCCACACAGACGGGCCGAGAGGAGCTGGGAGGGCTCACAGGGAGGCCTCAGCTCAGGGTCTGGGGTGTGGGGAGGGGCTCTCTACTCATCAGCCCCATGCTACCCCCAGGAATGCACAGGAAACTCTCCCTCTCTGCCCACCCGGGGGCCTCAGTGCCCCGGGGAGAGAACGTGACCCTGCAGTGTCGCTCTGAGGTCCAGTCAGACACCTTCCATCTGTCCAAGGAGGGGTCGCTCGCTGCTCCCCAGCGCCTTCATCTGCAGGACCCGGCTCCACCCGTTCAGGCCAACTTCACCCTGCGTGCTGTGACCTCAGCCCACAGTGGGACCTACAGGTGCTACAGCTCACAGAGCACCGCCCCCCACCTGCTGTCCCTCCCCAGCGACCCCTGGAGCTCCAGGTCTCAGGTGAGGAGACCCCTGCCCATACCCACTGAGGAGTCAGACAGCTCAGCCCTGCCCCTGGGGAGCTCTGGGATGCTTGCAAAGAAGGGAGACACAGGGATATCAGCCACAGGTGACCCCACCTCATGGAGAGATGGATAATACAAGGGAGTCCCTCTCCGTCTACTCCACATACCCCCTCCCCAGGGTCTAGGCGGTGCCAGGTGTGCAGAGGGGACTGGAGAGTGGAAAGCTCTGGGCTTTGAGGGAAGACATGGAGCTAAAAGCAGCGTGAAGACCCAGACACCCCCACACCCTCCTTCTGTCCTTGTTCCCGGGAGCAGCTGGGGCCTGCAGACCCCACCCACATGCGCGAGCTCCACGTCCTCTGAGTAACTGAGTCCTTCTAGCTTAGAGGAGATGGAGTTTTCCTGGCCTTGGGCGATCTCCTGCTCCTCCGTCCTCACTAAACCTTTACAGGTCACTTCCCACAGTGTCTAGATTGGAGTGAGGATGAAGGGAAGGGGCTTCATGTCCCAAGTATAACTGAGCTCACGGGTCCCTACTGGCTGCTCAGGGCGAGAACTGTGTTAAGGGGAAGCCACCCAGCTGGGCAGGGAGAGAAGAGGAGGCGGCCTCTTTGCCTCTGTCCATGGTGCTGATTTCCAGGAGCCTGAGTGTCAATGGCACCAAGGGAATCTCCTTCACCGGCTAAGCTAAAGCCTTTGACTGTGTGGCTCACAACAAACTGGAAAATTCTTAAAGAGAGGGCAATATCCGACTACATTACCTGCCTTCTCAGAAACCTGTATGCAGGTCAAGAAGCAACAGTTACAACCAGGCATGAAACAATGGGTTGGTTCCTGATTGGGAAAAGAGTACAAGGCTGTATATTGCCACCCTGCTTATTTAACTTCTATGCAGAGTATATTATGTGAAACACTGTGCTGGATGAAGCATAAGCTGGAATCAAGATTGCTGGGAGAAATATCAATAACCTCAGATATGCAGATGGCACCACCCTAATGGCAGAAAGCAAAGAGGAACTAAAGAGCCTCAGTGACAGATTTCATCTTGTTGGGCTCCAAAATCACTGCAGGTGGTGACTGCAGCCATGAAATTAAAAGATGTCTGCTCCTTGGAAGAAAAACTATGACAAACATAGAGTGTATTAGAAGGCAGAGACATCACTTTGGTGACAAAGGTTTGTGTAGTCACATCTATGATTTTTCCAGTAGTCATGTATTGGTGTGAGTGTTGGATGTAAAGAAGGCTGAGCACTAAAGAACTGATGCTTTTGAACTGGTGCTGGAGAAGACTCTTGAGAGTCCCTTGAACAACAAGATCAAACCAGTCAACCTTAAAGGAAATCAACTGTGAATATTGATTAGAAGGACTGATGCTGAAGCTCCAGTACTTTGACCACATGATGTGAAGAGCCAACTCATTGAAAAACACCTGATGCTGGGAAAGATTGAGGGCAAGAGGAGAAGGGTGTGACTGAGGATGAGAGAGTTGGATGGTATCACTGAATCAATTGACATGAGTTTGGCAAATTGGCAAATATGGAATCTGCAAAAAAAAGGGGGGGGGATGGACTGTATTTCAAGAATGAAGATGGAGGCGGAGAGCAGTGTCTGGAGACACAAAGTGGAAGCCCAATGATGGAAAGACAGGCCAGAGGTTCCAGAAAGCAGAGATCCAATTCTCTGTTTCCATCTTAACTCCGTCGCCCCAGTGTTGTCTTCAAAACCTAGCTTTCTCCTTTTCATCCCCTATGCGGAGTGATGTCTCTCATTGAGGAGAGAGCAGGGAGTCTCCCTGTCCATGAACATCCTTGAGGCTAGAGGCAGAGATGGAACAACCATTTTGGGAGGACCAGAATCTGGGCTTGCCAGGGAGAGGGCTGCAGAAGGAGTCAAGGAATGGATGGCTGGAGAGGCAGCCATTGTTTCCATTCTGATGGAATCAAAATGAATGAACTGATTTTCTCCTCTTAGCACATAGTTCTACCAACTCGCTTCCCAGCTCCCTCTCCTCTGCCCAAGCAGATTCCGGGCCACAGGCAACCTCTCCATCCGTCTGAATCCAGGCACTGGACAGCAGCCTGGGAAGCCCGAGGACGAGCTCCCAGCAGCTCTTGCTGTTTCCCCACATCCCTCCCCAGTTGTCCCTGGGTGGGCTCTGCCCTCTGGGTTTCCGTCGGCCCTGGGATGAATCAGGCCAGAAGAACAGAGGACAGAGCACCCACATGACCCCACAGGATCCAGAACCAGACATTTTTCTTGTTTTCCTGCTTTCACATTAAAAAAATAATAATAACTAAGCAATAAGAAAGACAGAAGATGAACATTTAACATTCCCCATGCCTGTGTGCTCAGTTGCTCCATCATGTCTGACACTTTGCAGCCCTGTGGACTGAAGCGCACCAGGCTCCTCTGTCCATGGGATTTCCCAGGCAAGAATACTGGAGTGGGTTGCCACTTCCTCCTCCAGGGGATCTTCCCCAACCCAGGGATGGAGCCCACATCTCCTGCGTCTCCACACTGGCAGGTGGATTCTTTACCACTGAACCACCAGGGAAGCCCAACATCTGCCATGCTGCTGCTGCTGCTGCTAAGTCGCTTCAGTCGTGTCCAACTCTGTGTGACCCCAGAGACAGCAGCCCACCAGGCTCCTCCGTCCCTGGGATTCTCCAGGCAAGAACACTGGAGTGGGGTGCCATTTCCTTCTCCAGTGCATCAAAGTGAAAAGTGAAAGTGAAGTCGTTCAGTCGTTTCCAACTTTTAGCGACCCCATGGTCTGCAGCCTACAAGGCTCCTCCGTCCATGGGATTTTCCAGGCAAGAGTACTGGAGTGGGGTGCCATTGCCTTCCCTGATAGTCCCTGGGTAATTCACTTTTGCTCCACGTTTTGCTGTAAATTTAAACATATTATAGATGCATGCTATAGACCTTTTGCTTGTTGAATGTATACACCCTCAGGAATGAACAATGTGTCTGACTTTGTTCATTTTTTGACATTACTTCCATGTAATGTCATGGACGGAGGTTCATGACATTGTACAGGAGACAGGAATCAAGACCATCCCCAAGAAAAAGAAACACAAAAAAGCAAAATGGCTGTCTGGGGAGGCCTTACAAATAGCTGTGAAAAGAAGAGAAGCAAGAAGCAAAGGAGAAAAGGAAAGATATACCCATTTGAATGCAGAGTTCCAAAGAATAGCAAGGAGAGATAAGAAAGTGATCAATGCAAAGAAATAGAGGAAAACAATAAGAATGGGAATGACTAGAGATCTGTTTAACAAAATTAGAGATACCAAGGGAAAAATTCATACAAAGATGGGTTCAATAAAGGACAGAAATGGTGTGGACCTAACAAAAGCAGAAGATATTAAGAAGAGGTGTCAAGAATACACAGAAGAACTATACAAGAGAGATCTTCACGACCTAGATAATCACAATGATGTGATCACTCACCCAGAGCCAGACATCCTAGAATGTGAAATCAAATGGGCCTTAAGAAGCATCAGTACAAACAAAGCTAGTGGAGGTGATGGAATTCCAGTTGAGCTACTTCTAATTCTGAAAGATGATGCTGTGAAAGAGCTGCACCCAATATGTAAGCAAAATTGGAAAACTCAGCAGTGGCCACAGGACTGGAAAAGGTCAGTTTTCATTCCAATCCCAAAGAAAGGCAATGCCAAAGAATGCTCAAACTACAGCACAATTGTACTCATCTCACAGGCTAGTAAAGTAATGCTCAAAATTCTCCAAGCCAGGCTTCAACAATACATGAACCGTGAACTTCCAGATGTTCAAGCTGGCTTTAGAAAAGGCAGAGGAACCAGAGATCAAATTGCCAACATCCAACGGATCACTGAAAAAGCAAGAAAGTTCCAGAAAACCATCTATTTCTGCTTTATCATCTATGCCAAAGCTTTTGACTGTGTGGATCACAAGAAACTGTGGAAAATTCTGAAAGAGATGGGAATACCAGAACACCTGACCTGCCTCTTGAGAAACCTGTATGCAGGTCAGGAAGTAACAGAACTGGACATGGACCAACAGACTGGTTCCAAACAGGAAAAGGAGTACGTCAAGGCTGCATGTTGTCACCCTGCTTATTTAACTTCTATGCAGAGTACATCATGAGAAATGCTGGGCTGGAGGAATCAAAAGCTGGAATCAAGATTGCTGGGAGAAATATCACTAACCTCAGATATGCAGATAACACTATCTTTATGGCAGAAAGTGAAGAAAACTAGAGAGCGTCTTGATGCATGAAAGAGGAGAGTGAAAATGTTGGCTTAAAGCTCAACATTCAGAAAATGAAGATCATGGCATCCGGTCCCATCACTTCATGGCAAATAGATGGGGAAACAGTGGAAACAGTGGCTGACTTTATTCTTCTGGGCTCCAAAATCACTGCAGATGGTGATTGCAGCCATGAAATTAAAAAATGCTTACTCCTTGGAAGGAAAGTTATGACCAACCTAGACGGCATATTGAAAAGCAGAGATACTACTTTGTCAACAAACGTCCATCTAGTCAAGGCTATGGTTTTTCCTGTGGTCATGTATGGATGTGAGAGTTGGACTATAAAGAAAGCTGAACACAGAAGAATTGATGGTTTTGAACTGTGGTGTTGGAGAAGACTCTTGAGAGTCCTTTGGACTGCCAGGAGATCCAACCAGCTCATCCTAAAGGTGATCAGTCCTGAATATTCATTGGAAGGACTGATGTTGAAGCTGAAACTCCAATACTTTGGCCACCTGATGTGAAGAATTAACTCATTGGAAAAGACCCTGATGCTGGGAAAGATTGAAGGAAGGAGGAGAAGGGGATAATAGAGGTTGAGATGGTTGAATGTTGTCACTGACTCGATGGACATGAGTTTGAGTAATCTCCAGGAGTTGGCAATGGACAGGGAGGGCTGGTGTGCTGCAGTCCATGGGGTTGCAAAGAGCTGGACACGACTGAGCGACTGAACTGAACCATGTCAGAAACTTCACCTGTATTCAATCATGCAGCATATCCTTAGTCATAAACCTCAAGTTTTCTAGACTAGATTTAGGAGCCAAAAAAAAAAAAAGTCTAACAAGATGTTCTAGACACATCTATTTCAGCAGAAAGAAGACACATCAGGTAAACAGAGCAAAAACTACACTGAAAATCATCATTTGTTATTCAAAGTTCTACCCCTCCTTCCCTTTAACTGTTAATTAGCATTTCTGAAGTGGTTAAGCATGTTTAATCATTTTCTTATTCACGGACAGGAATTAATCCAATCAACTTGGCTGAATGATAGTTCAAGCAAATATGTTCATGCTTGTTCACAGTAGTCAAGAATTCTCTCAGATGAAGTCTCCTAGGATAAAAACTACTGAGTCAGTGGGTACTGTGCTCATTTGATCCTTATCAAATGTCACCAATTCTGTCTTCCACACCTCCAAAAATTGTTTACCAGCGTACGTCCCATCAGCAGGGAGAGAAAGCCAAATTCCTCCTCCTGTGTCCCAGCTGTCTCGATCAATCCAGTGGACAATGAAATTAGCATTACATTCATTTGCATATTTTTATCCATATGTATTCACATAACACAAAATTCACCCCTTTAAAGAGGATGTCCCCCACCTCCAGGATCTAATGCGTGATGATCTGATGTGGAGCTGATGTAATAATAATAGAAATAAAGGGCACAATAAATGTAACTCACTTGAATCATGTGCAAACCATCCCTCCATCCCTAGTCTGGGTAAGAACTGTCTTCCACAAAACCAGTCCCTGGTGCCAAAACGTTTAAGGGCTACTGCTTTAAAGTATATAGTTCAGGCACTTCTTTGGTGGCGCATTGTTTAAAAATTTGCCTGCCAATGCAGGGGACATGGGTTCAATCCCTGGTCCAGGAAGATTTCAAACGCCTTGCTCAGGACAAGTAGGCTCATGCACCATAGCTACTGAGCCTACACTTTAGAGCCCAGGAAGCCCACACACTCCCCCACACACCCGGGAGCCTGTGCTCTGCAACAAGAGAGGTCGCCACAGTGAGAAAGGACATTGCAAGGAAGAGCAGCCCCCGCTGGCTGTAACTAGAGAAAGCCTTGCATGACACTCATGACCCAGCACAGCCAAAACTAACTAAATAAACGTTTTAGAGTATGCAATCTCACGGTTTCCACTTCACTCACAGAGCTGTGTATCCCTCACCACAATTCATTTTAGAACTTTTCATCACCTTAACTAGAAACCCCATACCCACCACTGGGGAATCCCAATTGCCGCCCCCCCCCCCACCGCAGCATCCCCAATTCCTGAAAACGGCCAGTCTCTCTTCTCCCTGGGTTTTTCTGTTCTGGAATGCAGGAGACAAGGGTTCTATCCCTGGGTTGGGAAGATTGCCTGGAGAAGGAAATGGCGACCTGCTCCAGTATTCTTGCCTGGAGAATCCCGTGGACAGAGGAGCCAGGCAGGCTCGCAAGTCCATGGGGTCACAAGAGTTGGACACGACTTAATGACTAAACCACCACCTACAAATGGAACCATACAAGTCGTGACCTGTGGGGTCAGGCTTCTTCCAGTTAGTGTAATGTTCTCACGGTTCTCCCGTGAGTCCTGCATTCCTTCTTATGATTAAACAGTGTTCCAGTGTATGAGTGTATGATGTTTTGTTTATCCCTTTGTCAATGGGTGCTCATTTCCATTTAGCTTCTACTTTTGGCTCTTGTGAGTAATGCAGCCATCAACTTTTCCAACTTTAAATTTATACTTCTGGCATTTTCCTGAGGATCCAGTGGTCAAGAATCTGCCTTGCAGTGCAGGGGACATGGGTTCGATCCCTGGTCAGGGAAGTAAGAGCCCACACGCCTCAGGGTGACTAAGTCTGAGTGCCACAACCACTGAAGCGTGTGCAGCACAACTAGAGAGAGTCTGTGCATTGCGACCACAGGTCCCACACGAGCAAAGACCATCTTGCATGCTGCAGCTAAGACCCAGCAGAGCCAAGGGAAGAAATATTACAGATAAATTACATCATTTCATTAAGGACGATCAGTGAGTTTCCCCATCTATTCATGCTTTTCTTGGCTGGATAAATGCTGCATCGCAGAACCTTTGAGGGCAAGGATCTCGCTTTCCTGCTCTCCACTGGCGTATTTATGAGGATTAAAATATGTTAGATGAGAAAGAGCGAGCTGGTGGACTATGAAACCTCCCTACATCCAACCCAAAGTAGCCACGAAAACAATGAGCAAGACCTATAATAACGACATCTACATTCAGTGGCTCAGTCATGTCTAACTCTTCGTGACTCTGTGGGACTTATCCTGCCAGGTTCCTCTGTCCACCGAATTCTCCAGGCAAGAATCCTGGAGTGGGTTGCCATGCTCTCCTCCAGGGGATCTTCCTGACCCAGGGATCGAACTCATGTCTCTTGCATCTCCTGCGCTGGCAGGCAGGTTCTTTACTGCGGCACCATCTGGGAAGCCTGAAGATGTCTATGTTTTATTTAACTTTGAATTTGAGCCCCCACGTATTTCCAGCACTCTGGACTGTAAGCTTTGTTAGCCATGCTCTCCTCTGACCCCTGAGCCCATGAGGGTCTGGCCACAGGAGAATGGGAACACCCACTCAGCTGTCTGGACAGAACAGAGGCACCCCCAGCATCTTCCTGATAACCTCTGGCTGAGGATATTGGCAGATGCTGGGCTTTCCTGCTGGCTCAGTGGTAAAGAATCTTCATGCCAATGCAGGAGACCTTGTTCAATCCTTGGGTTGGAAAGACTCCCTGGAGAAGGAAATGGCAGGCCACTCCAGTATTCTTGCCTGGGAGATTCCATGGACAGAGGCGCCTTGGTGGGCTACAGTCCATGGGGGTCACAAAAAGCTGAACACAACTTAGGGACTGAATAACAGCATATCATCAAGATATCATCCAGTCCATCCCAAACACCACCCGCACCAGCAAAGCGTGAGAAAGCCCACACCCACACCTTCCCCTACCAATCCCAGGTGAGGACCCTCTTCTCAATCTTTGCCAATCTAATCAACAAACTACACTCAATTTCCTTTAAGAAATCATCAGAAGATGGCCTCTCGTCACATCTTATACACCAAGGAAATTATTGGATTCCCCCCCATTGACAGAACCGCCATCAACTGTCCCGGTGAGCAGTGTGTTTCCAATGCCCAAGAGCAGGAAAGATGTCCAGGTATGGCAGAACATTGGCAAAAAGGAAGCCAGGTAAATGTCCACTTATAGTGGGATGCAACCCCGAGGGACAGTTCACAGTGACATAAATCAAATAACAAGATCTCTTTGCTGTGTTTCATGTTGTATTGATCACCTGTTTAACTTCATCCCACTGCTGACAATCAAAGTCCCTGGGAATGGGCATCCTAAATGTGCTTTCCTCTGACCAGGAGAGAGAGTGTCCAGGGATTCCCAGGAGACCCCGGCACAAGCCATGAGTTCAACCTGATGTTTAGACCCAGGTCTATGCACTCTGTGGAGTCCAGGAGGGGCTGGACTCCAGGGACCTAAGCTCCTGAGTCGGATGTGGAAACCCAGTTCATTCACTTATATGGGAAAGGGGGAAGGACCCCAGAGGTTTCCTGGCAGCCCCCAGGACAGGACTCAGTGAGCAGTGATTGCTCAGCAATGAAAGGATTAATCGATAATTGCATCTCCTGCGAGGGGGTGGGGCAAAGGAGGGTGGGTCCTGTTGAGTGTGTCAAACTGGGCACAGTATATAAAGCTGGAGTGTAGGGCCCTGGCCTCAGATTTTCGTGCAGAGTCCCAAAGGCAGAGAGCAGAGCAGCAGTGAGGAACGAAGAAACTCAGTCTACCATGGGTGAGTATGGGCCAGGGCTAAAGGCCTGGGCCAGAGGCTGGGGGTCGAGACCGAGGCTGGAGGCCTCCTGGGCACCCAGAGGAAGGCCCAGCTGTCTGAGAGGGCTTCCTGCAGCAGGCAGGACACTGCAGAGTCTGGGGGAGGGGTGGAATTACCTTATCTGGAAGAGATGAGTAGAGAGCCGGCCCATCGCGGGCCCCTGCAAACATCCGGGTCGCTTCAGCCCTTGGATAGTGTGGGAACCTGGCGCCCAGGAGAGCCCGTCCTGCCTGCCTTCCCAGGCTGGAGGCCCTGGGGCTGAGATCAGGCCCATCGCAAGGATGTGGACACTGAGGCCCAGAGATGTGTGGGGGCTGGGGTGGAGAAGAGCCAGGCTGGCACCAGGGGCTGCCGGGCGGGATGCCAGACGCTTAATCCTGCATCGGCCTCTGCCGGAAAGCATGAGCCCCCTATCGGCTCACCAGGACCTGAGCCAGGCGGGGGGAGGCGGGCTGGGGACCGTCTGTAGGTGGGCTTCGTCTGACCCTCCTTCTCCCACAACGGCTCTCAGGACCTGCAAAGAGGCAGCGGCGGCAGCGCACGGTGTTCAACAAGGAACAGTTACGCGAGCTCGAGGATCACTTCGTAAACAACCAGTACCCGAGCTACCAGGCCCGCGAGGACCTGGCGGCCAGGCTCAGCCTGGACGAGTACAAAGTGCAGGTCAGATCCCACTCCCCGTCCCCACAGCCGTACCAGGGCCAGCTCCCACTTTGACACTTAGCACGCGCCGCATCCGGGGGCCAGCTTTCCGCCCCTCCGAGGTCCAAGGGGCCCGAACGCGGCTCTGGGTCACTCAGGGAGCAAGGGCTCTGCTGGGGTCCGGACGTCGGGGCCTCTGGGAACCCAGGGAGCCCCTCTGGCAGACCCCCTTCCTGGCGCCACTCCCGCCCTCTTCAGGTCTCCTCTGCGGCCTCCTGAAAACCCCAGGTGCCTCTAATTGGGCCTGGGGGGACAGAGGCCGGCTTCCCCTCCCGCGGCTGCAGATGCGCACGGCCCCTCCTTTGACATCTCCCCGGCCCTTCTATCTCCCCAGGTGTGGTTCAAGAACCGCCGGGCCAAAAACGCTCGGCTGAAGCGATTGACCCAGGGGCCTGGTCAGGGTCCCCACAGCGCTTCCACCGACGGCGGAGTCCCCGATGCCCCGGCTCCCGGGACTGCCTCTATCCCTGTCGCCGTGGCTGCAGGCTCTGCGTCCCCAGAGGGCCCGGGTTTCCGCGGCCCCTCTCCGCCCAGCCCCGCCAGCATGCTCAGCACACCAGCGCCCGGCAGCGCTCCCAGCCAAAGCCAGGCCAGCTGCGCCTTGGTGCAGGGCGCCCAGGACGGCTTCTCTACGGCAGCTCCAGCCTCGACCGCAGGTCCAACTTCAGCCCCGACTCCAGACTGGGTTCAGGACCCCTGCACTGCCTCGGACTCCTGGTCAGACTCTGTTGTCATCTTTGATTTCACAGACCTCTTCCCGCTCCAAGAACCCTCTCACGAACCTCCCTCCGTCTTGTTCTCGGAGTACCAAAAGAAAGATGACTCTGCGGATGAGAACGACTCTGGCCCCAGGCAGTATCTGAGTTTATAGTCATCTGTCCCAGCAAAGTCCAGCAGACCTTGGCCGGCACTGGCGTGCAGAAACCCTGGCGGCTTGGCCGATCACCAAGTAATGGCTGGTCACTGTCAGGAAAGACGCACCTTTGTGTATCCAGCCTGCGGAGGGGGTCATTTGTGTTCACCGAGAAGCGGCCTTCGGGGGTCGCCTGCTCTGAGTGTCCCGCCACTGTATTTAGGGTGCACACGGGCAGCTCAGCTGGTTCCTAAGCCAGCCATGGAATTGCTGCCCCCGATGTGCGTTCGGCTTTGCTGGGTGCCACCCACAGGAACTTCCCAGGGAACACTTGACCAGCCTTGATCGCCCAGCACTGCCTTTGTGATGTTTGCCCATCTGCTGTCTGGCGACTTTTCTGTGATTTTTCATATTGATTCCCCGATGAGAGAGAAACTGAGCCCTACTCGTGTTTATTAGGTTTAGGAATACTTACAGAGTGCCCTTTATTTTTTGAAATTTTTTGTTAATTTTTCTTAATTTGTTTGAATTTATCATTTTATCCCTTTTGGTAATTAAAGTGTTGCAAACATTTCTTTTCCCACTCATGTTTTTTGGAAGTAGATTTTCCTGACTTTCCTGTCTATTTCAGTGCCTCTCCTTATCTGTTGTGGTTAACCAGTGCTTTTTTTTTGGTCTCCATCAGTGGCACACTGATACGCTGTAAAACAAAATGGATTTTTTAATAAAGACTTAAATAACCTTCAGAAGCCTCATTCTCAAGTTGACATAAAAATTCGGAAACCCTGACACTCGATGCCAACTTGCCTTATCACAGTGTGAAAATAGTTTGGGGGCATCAGTTCTGGGTCCTTGGTCTACTACGGTCAATCCACCTCAAGGTTTGGGCAGCAGGGGACTGGGGAGGACTCTGTTTTAACTATTCCCTTCTACAGGTCATGCTTTTTCTTGTATCTTTCTTGTTTAAAAAAGCTTTCATTATCATAAGAAAAATACTGGTCATAAACATATTGTCTTCTCTAAAGTCTTACCAGTGTTATCTCCCATGTTTAGGTCTTAATGAAAGTGTTAGTTGCTCAGTCAGGTCCAGTGCTTTGCGACCCCATGGACTGTAGCCCGCCAGGCTCTGTTTTGGGGAACCAAGAGAGAGGAAATATCTCTGGAAATGGGATTTCCTAGGCAAGAATACTTGAATGGGTAGCCCTTCCCTTCTCCAGGGGATCTTCCTGACCCAGGGATCGAACCTGGGTCTCGTGCACTGTGGGCAGGTTATCATCTGAGCTACTTTGGGTCTTAAGACTTCTGGAATTGATTGTGTGTGTGTGGTGTGAGGCAGGGGTTCCTTTCTCATTTATCCTCATGAATCTACTGCTGTCAGTGTATGGAGAGACTGGTTAAATTGTCATAAATCAAAGATCCATTCATGCATGGATTTAGTATCTACAGAGTCTGCATTTAGGATTGATGGTCTGGTATCCTTGCACCAATTATATGCTCCTTTGTCTCCAGTTTCTCTGCTGTCTTCTGTGACCATCTTGGCTCCAGGGTCTTCCCACAGCTGGTTCTCTGACCCTGCCCTGGTCCCATTTAGCAAATGCTCCAATCCTCTTAAGCCAGCAAAGCCTCAGCTGAGCAGAGAGAGAATTAGATCAGACTGGAGGGAGGGAAGGGAGACACATGACAGGTCACAGATGTGGCAAAGGTGGACAGACATGAGAATGTGGACTGTCCTGGGGGCTACCAGGATATAACAGCAGCTGCTCCTGCTTGTCTACCAGAACCTGTTGGGAAAAATATAGAAACATACCTCGGAGGCAGGAGCAGAAAAAGGAAACCAAGAGGGAGAAGCACTGGCACTTCCCTGGAGATCCAGTGGCTAAGAATCTGCTTTCCAATGCACTGGCCTCAGGTTCAGTCCCTGATCAGGGAACTAAGATCTCACATGCTGCACAGCATGAAGCCCATGCACGCATCAGCCAGAGACAGCCTGTATATGGCAAGGAAGACCCAATGCAGCCAAAATAAATAAGATAAAAAATACATTTCCATATGTAAAATAGACGGGTTTCCCTGATAGCTCAGTTCGTAAAGAATCCGCCTACAACACAGGTGATGCCGGTTTGGTTCCTGGGTTGGGAAGATCCCCTGAAGAAGGGACAGGCTAACCATTCCAGCATTTTGGCCTGGAGAATTCCAGGAACTGTATAGTCCGTGGGGTCACAAAGAGTCAGACACGAGTGAGTGACTTTTATTTCACTATGTAAAATAGACAAGTCAGTGTGAGTTTATTGTATGACACAGGGCACCCAAAGGTGCTCTGTGACGACCTGGAGGGATGGGGTGGGGAGGGAGGTGGGAGGAGGGCTCAGGAGGGAGGGGACACATGTATGCCTATGGCCAGTTCATACTGATGTATGGCAAGACCCATCACAATACTGTAAAGTAATTATCCTCCAATTAAAATAAACATAATTTTTAAAAAAGGTACATGAACGTTTATAGCAGCATTAGTCATAATAGCCAAAAGATGGAAACATCTCAGGTGTCCACCAACTGAAGAAAGAATAAACAAAACATGGTACATTTCTACAACGGAATGTTATTCCACCATAAAAAGGAATGAAGCACGGACTCATGCTACAGCACGATGACCCTCGAAAACAAACATGCAGGTGAGAGAAACCAGACACAAGAGGGCACGCAGTGTATGAGCCCATTTTTACGAAATATGCAGAATAGCCAAGTCTGTAGCGACAGAGAGTGGATTTATGACTGCCCAGGGCTGGGGGGAAGGGACAGTTGTGGCTGCCTGCTCAACAGGTTCCCAGTTTCTTTAGGAAGTGATGAAATGTTCTAGAACTAGGCAGTGGTGATAGTCGTGTACCATTGTGTTGCTGTGCTAAGCCACTTCAGTCGTGTTCAACTCTTTGCAGCCCCATGGACTGCAGCCCACCGGGCTCCTCTGTCCATGGGATTCTCCAGGTGAGAGTACTGGAGTGGGGTGCCATGCCCTCCTCCAGGGGATCTTCCTGACCCAGGAATTGAACCTGCACCTCTTATGTCTCCAGTATCAGCAGGCAGGTTCTGTACCCCTAGCGTCACCTGGGAAACTCTATATTGCATAACATTGGGAATATACAAAATATCACTGAATCAACTGTACACTTTCAGATGGTTCAAATGGTAAATTTTATGTTTTGTATGTTACCTTCATTTTAAAAAACGGCATGAGAACAGACACTAAAGGCGGGTGTACTGACAGGGTGGCTTTTCCCTATTTCTTGTTTTGAACAAAGATGTGATGTCTGGAATTGCAATGACCATATTGCCACCATGAGGCAAAAATCCAAGCAGATTCAACAAGCTAAAGAAAGGACAGAATGAAAAAGCATTCTAAGACCTTGATTACACTGTTGAGCTGACTGTGAACCACAAGACTCCTTGACAATAAATGTCCTTGAAGCTAAAAATAAAAGGGGGGGGGGAGGAGCTGCCTGTCATGAGGTACCACAAAGTGGAGTTGCTAGGGGACTGGCTGAAAGGAGATGAAGGCTGTCTTTTCCCTGGATGGAAAGAAATGAGGAAGGTCAGACAGCCATAAAAAGCAGCTCTCTACAGCCTTATGGTTGCCAAGGTGGGGGTTGGGGGAGGGATGGACTAGGAGTTTGGGGTTAGCGGATGCAAGCTATTATATATACAGGATGGATAAACAACAAGGTCCTACTGTATAGCACAGGGAACTATCTTCTTTGACAGGTATCATGTCACCAAGCCCAAGATGGTGATTCACTTGATTATGCTAAATCTAACTGGCTGAAAGGAGATGAAGACTGTCTTTTCCCTGGATGGAAAGAAATGAGGAAGGTCAGACAGCCATAAAAAGCAGCTCTCTACAGCCTTATGGTTGCCAAGGTGGGGGTTGGGGGAGGGATGGACTAGGAGTTTGGGGTTAGCGGATGCAAGCTATTATATATACAGGATGGATAAACAACAAGGTCCTACTGTATAGCACAGGGAACTATCTTCTTTGACAGGTATCATGTCACCAAGCCCAAGATGGTGATTCACTTGATTATGCTAAATCTTAAAGACAGGAAGCGATTCCACGAGTACACACACACTGGGGTCCCACATTGATTCCCAGTGATCCCAGGGGATCGGAGAAGATGCAGATCTCACAGTCGGCCATAGGGTGTCGCTGATAGAAAGAATTCACTGTCCAGTGCGCCTCTTGCTGAATCCTACTTTTCTTGAAAGCATGACTTGTCTTGCTTAGTTGCTCAGTCTTGTCCGACTCTGCGGCCCCATGGACTGTAGCCCGCCAGGCTCCTCTGTCCGTGGGATTCTCCAGGCAACGAAACTGGAGTGGGGTGCCATTCCCTTATCTTAGCTAAGCCAAATTAGGATCACAGAACTTTCTCCTTCTCCCCCATGAAGAGGTAAAATTAAAATAAAAGGATTATGGTACATACTTCTAGCGCTTACCATCTTTTCCACCTCTCTTCCTCTTCCTGACCACACTCCCCAGTCAGGTTCTACAGGTGGGCGGGGCCGCGTGTCTGTTCTGGCCAATAGGCTTCCAGTAGAGGTGATATGCGTCACTTAAAATTAGGATCACAGAACTTTCTCTTTCTCCCCCATGAAGAGGTAAAATTAAAATAAAAGGATTATGGTACATACTTCTAGCGCTTACCATCTTTTCCACCTCTCTTCCTCTTCCTGACCACACTCCCCAGTCAGGTTCTACAGGTGGGCGGGGCCGCGTGTCTGTTCTGGCCAATAGGCTTCCAGTAGAGGTGATATGCGTCACTTCCTGGCTGGCGTCTTAAAGAGCCAGTGCGTGCTTCTTTATGCTCTTTCCCAGCCAGGTGCACTGAGGGTGCTGGGGTTCCAGGGGGTAGGAACAGGACAACAAGATCCCCCTCAGTCTGGATCTGCGCTGGCCGATAAAGTAGTTACCTAGCCACACGGTACAGACAATTACTCTACACGTATATGAAGTAAAGCATTCAATTCTTCAGTCACACCCACCACATTTCTTTTTTATTTTTAAAATTTATTTATTTTAATTGGAGGCTATTGCTTTACAATATTGTATTGGTTTTGCCATACATCAACATGAATCCACCACAGGTATACACGTGGTCCCCATCCTGAAGCCCCCTCCCTCCCCCCACCCCGTACCATCCCTCTGGGTCTTCCCAGTGCACCAGCCCCAGCCATCCATTATCATGCATCTGACCTGGAGGATGGGATGATTTGGGACAATGGCATTGAAACATGTATAATATCATGTATGAAGCGAATCACCAGCACATTTCAGGTGCTCAGTAGCATCATGTGGCTAGGTTCCGTGGTGCTGGACAGAGCAGATGTTTAAAAAGTCTGGTCATCACAGAGAATGCTATTGGACATTCCACTCCAGATCACTGAAGGGCCACAGAGAGAACACTTGCCCCAAGGAGTCTTTGCATGTGCTAAGTTAATCCATAGATATTTGGGCCTATTGTTTACTTTTGCTTGTTTTCACTGAAAAGGATTTGAGAATCTTGCACCTTTTAAATTAACAACTGGTGGCACAGTGTGGCTTGGCTCAACCGAGCGGAGGGGTGAAGAGGATAAGACCATGAGGACCCCGGTGTGAACTGAGCTGGCAAGTGGGGTGATCAAGCTCCACAGAGCTTTAGTTGCTCAAACCACCCAAGAACTGTTTTACTAAAAGAAATGTCAGGATTGCTAGAAATGAAGACATGCTGGGGCTTCCTTTCTTATTGCTACTGTGAGTGAGCATATACCACACTGCTGTGCATTATATCTTAAAGTGTAATCATTTCATAATATAGGTAAGTCAGGTCAGTTATAACTCAATGAAACTGGATAGATAGATGATACATGTCCTTAGTCATGTCTGACTCTTTGTGACCCTTTGGACTGTAGTCCGCCAGGGTCTTCTATCCATGAGATTCTCCAGGCAAGAATATTGGAGCGGTTTGCATTTCATTCTCTATGATGATATATAGATAGATAGATAGATCAATAGATTTCAGTGGTGTCACTACCACTTCCCGAGGCGGTTGATGACATTAGCAGGCTACTTCCTCTCTTATTTACTTCATGAACTATACCATATGTGTTAATATATGTGTCTGTCCTTGATCAGGAACTCTGATGACAACCATTTTGGTCTGAATCCTAGAGTCTCCTTTGGTTGAAGAGGAGAGCAACACGCCACATCACAGGATGCTTTGAAGACACAGAAATGACTCGCATGCTTCCCCTCAAGGGGACAGAGACACAATCTGCGTTTTACAGACACTGGCCTGTCACTGGGAGAAGTAAAGCCTGCCCTCTGGGCTCAAGAGGAAGAGCTGTGCTTTCTTGTGGGAGCAGAGTGTACTTTGCAAAATGCCCCAGCCCTCCTCACTCCCCCACCCCTCGGTTCACCAGGACTCTGAGGGCATCGAGGGTGTCTCCACCCAACCTAGGAGGGGAGTGAAGGTCACACTCAACTCCTCGACTCTTACGTCTCGTATTCAATTCAATCACACAGTAAAAGAATTCAGCCCTCGGGGTCCCTCTGGCCCCTGCTGTCCTCTCCATCCACAGAGTCCACCCACAGCCACACCTGGATCCCAGCCATAACCTCCCTGGTTTCTGAGGTGCAGAGCCATACTCCATCTCCAGTTCACCCTCCACATTTCATCTTTCTAACTTCCATTTCAGAATCTGCTTTCTGCCCCAGCTCTTTCCATGGTGCCCACCATCTTCAGAGCCAACTCCAAACTCTTCTATCTAAATTCAAGCCTGTTCATGGTCCTATAGAGGCAACCCCCCCACCCAACCTCAGCTCTCACCTCTTCTTCCCTCCAAATGATACTGGTGCAATTATACCACACACACACACACACACACACACACACACACACACACACACACACACAGAAAATGGGCCATTTAACATTTGTGTGCTCTCTCATATCAGCTGTTTTGAGAACACTCAGACTCAAGTTCCTTTTCTACTCCCAATCAGAAGTAGACACAAAAGTAGACTCTATCATTTCTATCATTTGTTAATGGGTTTTTGCCTAATCAAGGGGGTAATTTTAATATGAAAAATCCACATAAATCATTTAGACTGCTGGTTGACACACCCATATTGAGATATTGAAGATCAAGCATTATTTCTTTTTAAATAAAAAAAAAATTTAATTTATATTCTCCCTGCGACTCAGCTGGCAAAGAACCTGCCTGCAGTGTGGGAGACCTTGGTTCAGTCCCTGGGTTTAGAAGATCCCTTGGAGAAGGAAAAGGCTATCCACTGCAATATTCTGGCCTGGAGAATTCTGTGGACTGTATAGTTCATGGGGTCACAAAGAGTTGGACACGACCAAGCAATTTTCTCTCACTTCCCTTTTCTCTATAGCAGCTAATGTAATATGACCTTCATAAATTTTTATTATAGTCTTTTGCTTATATATTCCATTTCTCTTAAAATTGAACAGCCTTGCAGAGTGGATAGCACCTGACATGACAAGCACCAAGTCTGCCTGCTCTCTCTCAGAAAGTCCCTGCGTCCCCAAGGTTTAAGGAATATTCTTGTCTCTAGAATGTACTCGCTCCTACCCCATGGCTTTCTGCCTCTTTAAACAGCTATTCCCTCAATTACAGTGTACACATTGTTGTTCAGTCACTAAATCATATCTGACTTTCCCGACTCCCTGGACTGTCAACCAGGCTTCTCTGTCCTTCTCCATCTCCTGGAATTTCCTCAGACTCATGTCCATTGAGTTATTGATGCCATCCAACCATCTCATCCTGTCGCCCTCTTCTCCTCTGCCTTCAGTCTTTCCCAGCATCAGGGTCTTTTCCAATGTGTTGGCTCTTTGCATCGTGTGGTCAAATTATTGGAGCTTCAGCTTCAGCATCAGTCCTTCTGATGAATATTCAGGACTGATTTCCTTTAAGATTGATTGGTTTGATCTCCTTACAGTCCAAGGAACTCTCAAAACTCCTCTCCAGCACCACAGTCTGAAAGCGTGAGCTCTTCAGCACTCAGCCTTCTTTACGACCAAGCCTCACATCTGTAGCTCTTCCCTGATCATTCAGTTGATAAAGAACCCTCCTGCAATGCAAGAGACCCCAGTTCGATTCCTGGG
Source organism: Madoqua kirkii (assembly GCA_006408675.1). Classification (NCBI taxonomy): domain Eukaryota; kingdom Metazoa; phylum Chordata; class Mammalia; order Artiodactyla; family Bovidae; genus Madoqua; species Madoqua kirkii. Next base: position 2,714 of record SJYC01049733.1, on the reverse strand, counting down.
TAGGGAAGACCCCTGGAGAAGGGATAGGCTGCCCACTCCAGTATTCTGGCCTAGAGAATTCCATGGAGTGTATAGGCCATGGAGTCACAAAGAGTCGGACATGACTGGGTAACTTTCAATTTGACTTTTTCTTTCCTCCCATCTGTACGTGCTTACTGGAAAAACCATAGCTTTGACTATACAGACATTTGTTGGCAAATGATGTTTCTGCTTTCTAATATGCAAAGCTCAGGTGTCTTTTAATTTCATGGCTGCAGCCACTGCCGGCAGTGATTTTGGAAATCAGGAAAGGAAATGATGCCAATTTCCACTTTTTCACTATTTTTTTTTTGTTTTGTTTTGTTTGGCCATGAAGTGCTGGGACAAGATGCCATGATCTTCATTGTTTTGAATGTTGACAGTGTAGACATGAACCCCAGTTATTCTCATATTTCTTTTAAGAAAATAATTAAATATTAGCATTTGATGCCCACATTCTGCACAATCTGAGTTCTTCAAGCACCTACAGAAGATGGGTTTACCTGGGTCATGGATGTATTTCTGCTGGTGGCACCAATGCCTGGTACACAGTAGGTGCTAGAAAATAATTAAATATTAGCATTTGATGCCCACATTCTGCACAATCTGAGTTCTTCAAGCACCTACAGAAGATGGGTTTACCTGGGTCATGGATGTATTTCTGCCGGTGGCACCAATGCCTGGTACACAGTAGGTGCTCTGCAATAATCTATGAACTGACCAAAGATGAGAAGTAATTCCATTTCTGGAGGGGAATGGGAAAATAATGTTCTGAGTCCTAGTTGGAGCCAGACTGTCCAGGGCTGACTCAGGATGAGAACTTGGGTCTCACCCTCTAGAGCAAGCAGTCACATCAGGCAGAAAAGAGAGAGGTGAGACCTCAGGTCTGGACTGAGATGCCTCCTGAGCCCTGCCTGGAGACATCGGAGCTGCGTCCACGGAGGGGCCACCCCCTGCTGTGAGCCCATGGCTATGGGAACCCCGAGGGTCATCAGCAGCCCCCCAGGGACTACATCCTGTTTGTCCTCTAGGGCCCTGTGGTCTCCTCATCTGTACAGGGTGGGGGTGGGGGCGGGGGCGGCTGGACGCTCAGAGCTGCAGACATGCCTTCCATCCTCTCTGAGCTTCTCCTCCTTGGCCAGATGTACAGGGCAGGGAGGGGACCACAGGAGGGCAAGGGACGCCCATCCTGCCCCCAGCTCATGGGAACATCAGGGCTTAGACTGCTTGAGGGACCAGGTATCCTGATGGGGAGAGAATCAGTCCAAGCTTTAGTGGCAAATCTTTCACTTGCAGGGCTGAGTCTGGGCCAGAGGCCCCCGAACCCTGCGGGTGGGTTCTCCCAGGTCTCCTGGGACCCATGTCTCACTTGAGTCCCAGGAACTTGGTGGGGGGAAAGGTCAGGGCACTGGGATTCTAGAGTGATGCTGGTGAACCTGGAAGGGCTCCTGAGCTGAGCTGGGGAGTGAGGGGTGGGGAGGTCCTGGGACTCAGCCTCTGACTTCCTTCCAGGGACCTTCCACAAGCTCACCATCTGGGCTGAGACTCTTTTGGGCAGCTCAGGGTGCCCATGTGAATACACCGTATGCAGAGTTGGAATGTGAGAGTGAGCACACAGACCATCAGGGAGTATGCTACAGTTGGCCTGCACTATTTGGAGAAGGAAATGGCAATGCATTCCCGTATTCTTTCCTGGAAAATCCCACAGACATTGGAGCCTGCCAGTCTACAGTCCATAAGGTTGCCAAGAGTCAGACATGACTGAGTGACTTCATTTTCTTTTATTTTCTTTAAAAATTTATTTATTTTACTAGTTCTATTTTTAATGTCATCATATACATATTTTATTGAAGTGTACTTGCCTTACAATGTTTCAGATGCACAGCAAGGTAATTTTCAGTCATACAAATATGCATACAATATTTTTCAGATTATTTTCCATTTTAGATTATTATAAGATATTGACTATCGCTCCCCAAGCTATACAGTAAATCTTTGTTGCTTGTTGCATATCTTTTTTTTTTAATGAGAAATTTAGCATTGTACTCATACTTCAATTTTTAAATTTACGGTAGATTCCACGTCAGGGTTATGCTGCACTGAGAGTGAAAGCGTGCTGAAAAATCCCACCACGTCCATGACAGAGGTAAATGGAAACAATGGTGATGTTCAGTGATGGAGGAAATACTGAATTGCATTATGTTCAGTTCAGTTCAGTTCAGTCACTCAGTTGTGTCCGACTCTTCATGACCCCATGAATCGCAGCACGCCAGGCCTCCCTGTCCATCACCATCTCCTGGAGTTCACTCAGACTCACGTTCATAGAGTCAGTGATGCCATCCAGCCATCTCATCCTCCGTCATCCCCTTCTCCTTCTCCCTCAATCCCTCCCAGCATCAGAGTCTTTTCCAGTGAGTCAACTCTTCACATGAGGTGGCCAAAGTACTGGAGTTTCAGCTTTAGCATCATTCCTTCCAAAGAAATCCCAGGGCTGATCTCCTTCAGAATGGACTGGTTGGATCTCCTTGCAGTCCAAGGGACTCTCAAGAGTCTTCTCCAACACCACAGTTCAAAAGCATCAATTCTTTGGCGCTCAGCCTTCTTCACAATCCAACTCTCACATCCATACATGACCACAGGAAAAACCATAGCCTTGACTAGACGGACCTTAGTCAGCAAAGTAATGTCTCTGCTTT
>SJYC01049732.1:0-12114 GCA_006408675.1 Madoqua kirkii | reverse complement strand
GCCATCCAGCCATCTCATCCTCTGTCATCCCCTTTTCCTCCTGCCCCCAATCCCTCTCAGCATCAGAGTCTTTTCCGATGAGTCAACTCTTTGCATGAGTTGGCCAAAGTACTGGGGTTTCAGCTTTAGCATCAGTCCTTCCAAAGAACACCCAGGACTCATCTCTTTCAGAATGGACTGGTTGGATCTCCCTGCAGTCCAAGGGACTCTCAAGAGTCTTCTCCAACACCACACTTCAAAAACATCAATTCTTCAGTGCTCAGCTTTCTTCACAGTCCAACTTTCACATCCATACATGACCACTGGAAAAACCATAGCCTTTACTAGATGGACCTTTATTGGCAAAGTAATATCTCTGCTTTTCAATATGCTATCTGTTTTTTAAAGCCAGTTCAATTTGTAATTCTTCATTATAGCAGTCTTTGGAAACAAATGCAGTGATAATAGTGTTTAGTGGCCATCATTTTTTCTCTGTGTTTCTGCCTTCTTTAAAATATTGGAAAGATCGCTACTAGTTCTTCTTGGTAATTCACCTGTTTCTTTTTAAGAGGAAGAGGAATGCTCTGTCTTACGTGATTGAGGAGTTTGGGAGAAGGGACTCAGCATGCTTGAGACTTGAAGTTAATGGGGGTGGCAGAGTGTCAGGAGGCTCACTTTTTATAGATCTAACATGTATTCTCCACTTTGATCTGTTTCTGTATTCTACCCCCCACCAAATCTTAATGCTTACCTGGTTCTGAATTGTGGGGAGAGATATTTGTAATAAAGCCCAGAAAGAGGAGGAGAAATTCTGGGAATTTGGGCTTGTGCAGTTGAGTGGTACTCTATTTGGAACCGTATACTCAGGAGTAGGGGTCCCACAGGTGGGAGCTGATGACATATAGAAGGTGCTTGATATATTGGCTGAATTGAAGGTGGTCCAAGCCCCTAATTTTTTTCCAATTTTTTAAAATTTTTTAGGAATTTATTTTTTTAAATTGAAGGATAATTGCTTTACAGAATTTTGTTGTTTTCTGTCAAAAATCAACATGAATCAGCCATAGTTATACATATCAAGCCCTTCATTTTAAGGATGAGTAAACTGAGCCCCAAGGAATCTCAGCCACTTGTTCAAGATCATACAGAACAAATGAAGATTTGGAAACTTCTGTTCCTATGAATTCCAAGTGACTTTTCTATCTCTTCCACACTGCCTGTATTTAAGATTACATATCCTTGTTTAAAAATATTCCCACACTCACTCTAAAAGATCTTAATATGCAGACTTACTGTGCTATTCAAGACTGCTGATTCGTCCATCTGTTGTTAAAAGCCCACATCACATTGTCAGCTAATGAATGTCTGTCCAGGCACAGCCTTGGGACACTTTAGCTGGACTTTGCACTAAGTCTACCCACATCATGTAACTAAATGCCTTCCTCCCTCTACAGAAGGGGTCCCCAGGATATTTCATCATTGCAGTTTTCATGTCCAGACTTTGCTTGGAATCTCCAATCTATTCAGGATACTCTGCCAAAGTTAAAATGCCTGGAGCAAAACAGAGCAATCCTTTGGATCCTGAAATAAGTGTCCAGGGCTGTGGGAGCCAAGCTGGAGAAGGCAGAGGGACTGGGTGTGCAGTCCCCCCTAAATCATATGTTTTATTACCTCTCTATTCAGGCAAGAGAAGGTTACAGAAAGCATAACCTTTCATTTCCTGACTCTGTTTAGGCGCACTTCAGAACCAATAGATGGAGAAACAGTGGAAACAGTGTCAGACTTTATTTTTGGGGGCTCCAAAATCACTGCAGATGGTAACTGCAGCCATGAAATTAGAAGATGCTTAGTCCTTGGAAGAAAAATTACGACCAACCTAGAGAGTATGTTCAAAAGCAGAGACATTACTTTGCTGACTAAGGTCCGTGTAGTCAAGGCTATGGTTTTTCCAGTGGTCATGTATGGATGTGAGAGTTGGACTGTGAAGAAGGCTGAACACAGAAGAATTGATGGTTTTGAACTGTGGTGTTGGAGAAGACTCTTGAGAGTCCCTTGGACTGCAAGGAGATCCAACCAGTCCATTCTGAAGGAAATCAGCCCTGGGATTTCTTTGGAAGAAATGATGCTAAAGCTGAAACTCCAGTACTCCGGCTACCTCATGCGAAGAGTTAACGCATTGGAAAAGACTCTGATGCTGGGAGGGATTGGGGGCAGGAGGAGAAGGGGACAACAGAGAATGAGATGGCTGCATGGCATCACTGACTCTATGAACGTGAGTCTGAGTGAACTCTGGGCGATGATGATGGACAGGGAGGCCTGGCGTGCTGCGATTCATGGGGTGGCGAAGAGTCAGACACAACTGAGTGACTGAACTGAACTGAACTGAACTGATATATGGCGGCAGTGACCTGGTGCACTGAGCACGGCCGAGAGGAACTACCCCACTTCCAAGGTCGGGGGCAGCGGCCAAGAGTGCCAGGCTGCAACAGCCCAGGAAGGGCCGAGAGGAGCTACCCTGCATCTGCTGGGAGGAGCTACCCCTGGTCCGAAGTCAGAGGCGGCCGGGAGAAGCCACCTCGAGCCGGAGGCCAGGGGCGGTAACCCTGAAGAGCCACCCTGAGCCCGAGGCCAGGGGAGGCAGCTGGGAGGAGCCACTCACATCCGAGGGCTGGGCCGGGAGCCGGGAGGTGCAACCCAATGAACCCTGGCTGCACAGGCGCAGGAGAGCCTAGAGGAGTTATCCAACATTGAAGGTCAGGAATGGTGGTGGTAAGGAGATTCCTCTCGTCCAAGGTAAGAAGCAGTGGCTGTGCTTTGCTGGCGCAGCTGTGAAGAGATACCCCACGCCCAAGGTAAGAGATACCACACACCCAAGGTAAGAGAAACCCAAGTAGGATGGTAGGTGTTGCAAGAGGGCATTAGAGGGCAGACGCACTGAAACCATACTTACAGAAAACTAGTCAATCTAATCACACTAGGACCACTACCTTGTCTAACTCAGTGAAACCAAGCCATTCCTGCGGGGCAACCCAAGATGGGTGGGTCATGGTGGAGAGGTCTGACAGAATGTAGTCCACTGGAAAAGGGAATGGCAAGCCACTTCAGTATTCTTGCCTTGAGAACCCCATGAACAGTATAAAAAGGCAAAATGATAAGATACCAAAAGAGGAACTCCCCAGATTATTAGGTGCCCAATATGCTACTGGAGATCACTGGAGAAATAACTCAAGAAAAAAACGAAGGGATGGAGCCAAAGCAAAAACAGTACCCAGCTGTGGATGTGACTGGTGATAGAAGCAAGATCCGATGCTGTAAAGAGCAATATTGCATAGGAACCTGGAATGTCAGGTCCATGAATCAAGGTAAATCAGAAGTGGTCAAACAAGAGATGGCAAGGATGAATGTCAACATTCTAGGAATCAGCGAACTAAAATGGACTGGAATGGGTGAATTTAACTCAGATGACCATAAGCAATATTGCATAGGAACCTGGAATGTCAGGTCCATGAATCAAGGTAAATCAGAAGTGGTCAAACAAGAGATGGCAAGGATGAATGTCAACATTCTAGGAATCAGCGAACTAAAATGGACTGGAATGGGTGAATTTAACTCAGATGACCATATATCTACTACTGCGGGCAGGAATCCCTCAGAAGAAATGGAGTATCCATCATGATCAACAAAAGAGTCCGAAATGCAGTACTTGGATGCAACCTCAAAAACAACAGAATGATCTCTGTTCATCTCCAAGGCAAACCATTCAATATCACAGTTATCCAAGTCTATGCCCCAGCCAGTAACGCTGAAGAAGCTGAAGTTGAATTGTTTTATGAAGACCTATAAAACCTTTTAGAACTAACACCCACAAAAGATGTCCTTTTCATTATAGGGGACTGGAATGCTAAAGTAGGAAGTCAAGAAACACCTGGAGTAACAAGCAAATTTGACCTTGGAATGCAGAATGAAGCAGGGCAAAGACTAATAGAGTTTTGCCAAGAAAATGCACTGGTCATAGCAAACACCCTCTTCCAAGAACACAAGAGAAGACTCTGCACATGGACATCACCAGATGGTCAACACTGAATTATGTTACTGGTGGGCATTCCTGGTGACTCAGATGATAATCTGCCGGCAATGCAGACCTGAGTCGATCCCTCGATTGGGAAGATCTCCTGGAGAAGGAAATGGCAACCCCCTCCCCCACATCATGCTTGCCTGATGAACCCCCATGGACAGGGGAGCCTGTTAGGTTGCAGCCCATGGGATCACAAAGAGTCAGACATGACTGATGGCCTAAACTATTCTCAAGGCTCTGAACTTGAAAAGTATAACACTTTCCCATGCATATAGAGATAAAAAGTGGCAGAACAGACAGAACCTTTTGTCTTGTCAGGGGCTTAAAGGGACATTATGACCAGACCTGCATGCACAGCTTCAAGAACAAAGGATTCCAGGATTAAAAGAGTTCCCTATGGAGGGGACATAAGTATAGCTATGGCTGGTCCATGTTGATGTATGGCAGAAGCCATCACAGTATTGTAATTGTCCTCATATTAAAAGTAAATAAATTAAGCGGAAAAAAAGCTTGCAAAAGGGCATCCCTGGTGGTCCACTGGTTGGAATCTGCTTTCCCATGTGGGGGACACAGGCCTGATCCCGGGACTGAGAAGATTCCATATGCCTCGGGGCAGTTAAGCCCGTGGGCCACAAGCCCTGTGCCTAGAGCGGGTGCCCCACAACAAGAGAAGCCACGGCGATGAGAGACCCTGCCCCACAGCAGAGAGCAGCCCCCTTCCCACACCCAGAGAAAGCCTGTGCACAGCCACGAAGAGCCAGCACAGACACTGACTAGTTAATTAAAACAGTGCAACAGCCAGCCACACCTCCTCGTCCTCTTCTAGTGTGTGTGTGTGTGTGTGTGTGTGTGTGTGTGTGTGTGTGCACACGTGGGTGTTTAATCTGTATTTTTCTCTCTTATTGGAATTTTCTTCCCCTGGGCTAGGGTTATTTTACATTCAGTAAACACTGTTGGACCATCACTCTCATTACCCCCAAAACCCATCTAAGTCAGGTAAGATGATTCTTTGGGGCACAAGTTTGCCATCTCTTTGGTCTGCTGGCTTTCCAGATACAGTCACTGTTCCTTTGCTGAAGACCTCATCACGCTGTCCCTTGACAAACAATGTGAGGTTGGACACAGACCACATTCATGAGACTTTAGCAGAGGTGTCATTCATTTTAGACAAAACCCATAGTGAAATGGAATAAGCATTAAACAAAAAATAAAAAAATAAAAAATTAAAAAAAAAACCCATAGACGTCACTCTCACAATTGATATCTGTGGCTTAAAAGAAGACATGCAGACAGCGAACAGGCATATGAAAAGGTGCTCAGCACTGTTATTAGTAGAGAAAGCAAATCAACACTGAAAGGAGGTATCACCTCATACCGATCAGAATGGCCATCATTAGACACTTGATGAATAACAGATGCTGGAGAGGGAGTGGAGAAGAGGGAATCCCTCTTACACTGTTGGTAGAGTGGAAACTGGTGCAGCCACTGTGGAAAACAGTACAAGAATTCCTCAAAAAAAGTAAAAACAGAGTTTCCATATGATCCAACAATTCCAGTCCTGAGTTTATATTTGGAAAAAAAAACTATACCTTGAGAAGATTCATGCACCCCTATGTTCATAGCAACAAAACCTACAATAGTCAAGACATGCTGCTGCTGCTGCTAAGTTGCTTCAGTCGTGTCCAACTCTGTGCGACCCCATAGATGGCAGCCCACCAGGCTCCCCCATCCCTGGGATTCTCCAGGCAAGAACAATTGAGTGGGTTGCCATTTCCTTCTCCAGTGCATGAAAGTGAAAAGTGAAAGGGAAGTTGCTCAGTCATGTCCCACTCTTAGCTACCCCATGGACTGCAGCTTACCAGGCTCTTCTGTCCATGGGATTTTCCAGGCAAGAGTACTGGAGTGGGGTGCAATTGCCTTCTCCAAGACATGGGAACAGTCTAACCATCCATTGATAGATGAATAGATAAAGAAGATGTATATGCTTATACACACAGAGAATGGAACACCACTCAGACATTTAAAAATGAAAACATGCCATTTGCAGCAGCATGGATGGACCTGGAGATTAACATATTAATGGAAGGAGACAGAAAGAGAAAGACAATTTTCCTTGATATCACAAGTATGTGGAATCTAAAAGGAACATATCAATGAAACAGGAACAGACTCACAGACATAGAGAACAGGCCTGTGGTTGCCCAGGAGGGAAGGACTGGGAGCTTGGGATGAGCAGATGAAATCTGTTTATACACAGAATAGATAAAGAACGAGGTCCTACAGAATGGCACAGGGAAATTTGTTCAGTATCTTGGCATAAATCATAATGCAAAAGAATATACATGTCTAGCTGAATCAATTTGCTATATGGCAGAAATGAGCTATACTTCAATACATTTTTTTAATTTTTAAAAATCTGTATGGGAGACAGCAAAAGAGATGTGTAGAACAGTCTTTTGGACTCTGTGGGAGAGGGCGAGGGTGGGTTGATTTGGGAGAATGCCACTGAAACATGTATAATACCATATATGAAACAAATCGCCAGTCCAGGTTCGATGCATGATATTGGATGCTTGGGGCTGGTGCACTGGGATGACCCAGAGGGATGGTATGGGTAGGGAGGAGCGGGGGGTTTTCAGAATGGGGAGCACGTGTATACCTGTGGCAGATTCATGTTGATGTATGGCAGAATGAATACAATATTGTAAAGCAATTTACCTCCAATTAAAATGAATAAAGTTACATTTTAAAAATTTGTGGTTTAAATATCTGCAGTGAAACACCACATAGCAGTAAAAATGCACAAACTGAAATGACAAAGGATACAGATCAATTCTGAAACATGATATTAAGGAAATAAAAGGAGATTTTAAGAAGAGTGACTATACCATTACTCCATTGCATGCATAATGATCAAGAGGAGACCAGATTTATTACTTAGGGAGCATCACTAATGTTAATAACCCCCACCCTGAGCCCAACGGTGTGAAATCACTGCCCTTACTGAGGTTCTTTCCTGCCTATGCAAAACAGCTGAACTGGGTGTATGTCGGCCCTGGGTGTCCTGAAACAGCTGGGCCATTTTGTCCCAGTTTGGAGTTGATTATGTGGACACACCCCTCACTCAAGCATGCTGGAGCTTGGAAGTCTCTACTTGACATATTTTGTGTTCATCTGAGTATCTAGGAAGCTAGGTGGTCTACTTTTTCAGGCAGAACAAATCCCCCTCCCAAAATAACACCACAGTCATCTTTACACACGTTATCTTTGTGCACATGTGTGGTCCTTGGGTTGGAAAGGGAGGAAGAGAGAGACAGAGAGAGTGTGTGTGCAAAATCTCCACTCACAGTCACGAAATAATTTCAAATGAAGAGTCAGAGAAAAACAAATGTCACATGATATCGCTTATTTGTGACATCTAAAAAATAAACTTATTTACAAAACAGAGTCACAGAGAATGAACTTATGGTTACCAGGGGGGATAGTTTCAGGGGAAGATTAGATTGGAAGTTTGGGATTCACATATACATATGGCTATATTTTCATGGATGACCAACAAGGACCTACTGTATAAAAAGAGAATTCTACTTAATATTCTGTCACTACCTAAATGGGAAAAGAATTTGAAAAGCAGCAGATGCATGTATCTGTGTAGCTGAAACACTTTGCTGTACACCTGAAACTAACACAGTTCCTTAATCACATGTTATATTGCAGAATTTTTTTCATGTTTTCAAAGAGCCATAATATGCATGTCTGGTCCTCCATAATAACGGAGAATCAAAGTCTCTATTAATAAGTCTTTAATTGGCAAGCTGCACTGAGCCTGACATACAAGATGGGAACATGCGGTTTCTCTTCTGAGAAGAGTTAAGGTTAATGAGACTGTCATGAGCTTGGAAACGCACCCTGCATGGTATACACTGAAGCACAGTTACTGCTTCCGAAAGGCAGCAAGATCTGTTCGAATCTCTTAGGTTTAGAGTGTTTAGGGAAACAAATGTGATGCTCGGGTCATGAGGCGTGCTGAGTGATGTACTTCATGTCAGACTTCCATCCCTGGCGTGAGAAGAGGCTGGCCATCCCCCATGTGACCTGAGCCAGGCTGACTGTACCAGCAGCACCGCCCGCCTTCCGCATCCTGTGACTCAGTCAGCTTTGCTCAGTTCTGCCTCCCATCTGACAGAAGCAGAGCCATGTGCCCCACACTCCTCAGCCTCCTGAGTCTCGGTGAGTCTGCAATGACACAGTTGGAGGGGTTATGGTGGAAACTGGGGGGTCCTAGCACCATAGACCAGGTTCCCTGGATGAGGGTGCAAGGAGCGTGGGGTCTCTCAGAACAAGCCATCTCTGACATGGTTTTCCTCCTAGGATCCTGTGTGAGTCTGAGGATCTGGGTAGCTGTGGGTGAGTCCTCCCCATCCCTTATTTCTCTGTTGCACAGAGCTGTGGGGCTGATGCAGAGGACACTGGGGGACCAGGGTGAGACCCCTGTGAGTACAGCTGTGTGTCCAGTGGATCCCAGGTCCTCCTATTGGCCTTGATACTCATCTTCACTCCCCCCAGAGGTTAGCCCGGCTCTGGACTCTGGACCTGAAGGCACAGAGTGACGGATGGGAGCTGGGAGCTGGGCCCACTGAGTGCCATTTCTGTCATGAGAGGGGAGCAAGAGGCTGCAGCCCACAGATCCCTCTCGAACAAGGTGGCTCCTGGCCTCTCCATCCTGCCTTAACAACAGGATCTGCAGAAACACCCACTAGAGCTGACCCCAGGGAAGGGTCTGACCACATGGACCTTGTCACACATTTGATGTAGGTCTGCTAAGAAAGGAGCGAGGGTCAAGGTTTACTTCCTTCTTTGCAGGCAAGTGGCTTTTTCACTGCTTAGCTGTGTTAGTGTTAGCTGCTCTGTCGAGTTCGACTCTCTGTGGCCCCACAGACTGTAGCTCACCAGGCTCCTCTGTCCATGGGATTTTCCAGGCAAGAATGCAGGAGTGGGTTGCCATTTCCTTAACCAGGGGATCTTGTCAACTCAGAGACTGAACCCTGCTCTCCTGCTTTGCAAGAAGATTCTTTACCATTTGAGCTACAAGAAATGCAGCAGGGAAGTCCTTTCCCTTCTTGTCCAGGCATCAATTTTTTGGTGATGTTTTCTTTTGCCTGCATTGTACAGCTTGCAAGATCTAGTTCCTTGATCAGGGATTCAACTCAGGCCCTCAGCAGAAGAAGTGCTGAGTCCTAACTACCGGACCACCAGAAAATCCCGTGTTTTGTGTTTTCAGAGAAAGTTTCTGAACATTTGGTCAACCCAAGGAGTGAAGAATCACTTCCCAGAACTGTATTCTTAGAATCCCAAGATGTCCATCCTGGGTTGACTGTGTCTCTGTCCCCAGGCCCCAGGTGTCCCTGAGCATCAGGATGATGCACTTCAGGGGAGGAGACTTGGAAGAATCGAAGGGGAAGCGTCCACAAGGGCAGTGGGGAGAGGGGATCATTCCTATTTCTCTCTCAAAGCCTGTGTCTCCTTCTCTCCTAGGTGGATATGAGAAGCCCTCTTTGTCAGCCTGGCCAAGCCCTGTGGTTCCCTTGGGACAGCCTGTGACTCTTCAGTGTCACTCTGGTCCTCCACTTGTGATATTCAGTTTCTTCAGAAAAGATGGGACCAGTATGCACAAGCTCCAGGAAGAAAATTTCAACACCTTCACCCTTGGCCCGGTGACCAGAGAACATGCCGGGTCCTACACATGTTCTGGCGCCGACTGGTCTGGTTCTGTGTGGTCCAATTTTAGTGACCCCCTGCCGATTGTGGTCACAGGTAGGAGGGGCCCAGCCCAGCCCCGGACACCCATGCCTGCAGGCAATCCTACCCTAGGTCCACGTCCCCATGCAGCCAAAGATGTCCTCAGGAATCCCAGCCAGAACTGAACCACGGAAAGAGAACCAAGTCTGAGAGTTTAAACTCATGGTGTTGAATAGAGGGATGCATTCCCCTGGCTCAGGAAGGAGGAGCCTCCTTAGCCAGTAGTTAGACAGGATGCTGCCACTGCCTGCCTACTGGGAGGCTGAGGGGGGACCCTGATCCAGCACCTGCCACCCAGTAGGGAGCTGTAAACCCATATGAAGGAGCTGGGCTCCCAGTTAAGACCAAGTCAGCCCAGGAATGTCTCCAGAGGCATGAAGTGGGGGTCAGATGTAGGGAATTGTTCACTTTTTTCTCCACCTCCTGCCCAATCTCCTGCTAATTATCACCCACATTCTAGGAGATGAGTGTGAAGGAAGCCAGGGTATGTATTCTACCAGAGAAGCAGACCCGCCTTAGCCCCCCACCATGCATAACAGGGATGAGATGAAGTTAAGAGCACTGCAACCCACTCCAGTATTCTCAACTGGAGAATCCCATGGACAGAGGAGCATGGCAGGTTACAGTCCATGGGGCCCCACAGAGTGAGACACAACTGAAGTGTCTGAGTATGCATGCATGAAGCTGAGAGCAGATCCAACAGCTAAAGACCTTAGAATAAACACAGAGGAGGCTGGAGGTCTTGAGCAAAGAGAAACAGAAAAGCATGAGCCAGAGCCCGAGAACGAGGCTAAAGAAAATGCAACAGAACAGACAGGAAGGGCAATTGGCTTTGAAGGTTCATGGGGACATTTTTCACACCTTCAGGTGTCAGGGGAAGCGCTGAGGTGGGGTGACTCACTGAAGCTCACAACCTCTTTGCTCCTAGGTGTGTCCACAAAACCCTCCATCTCAGCCTACCCCAGGCCCCTCATGCGTGTGGGAGAGAATGTGACCCTCCGCTGTCACTCACCACTGTTGCATGACAAGTTTATCCTGCACCAAGAAAATAGCACAGGGCATTTCCAGAGACGTGGAGAGATGCTCACTGGTGGGCATGCCACAGCTGACTTCATCATTGCCCCCGTGACTTTGGCAAGTGTGGGCACCTACAGATGCTACGGCTCTCTCAGCCGCTCCCCCTATGAGTGGTCAGCCCCCAGTGACCCCGTGGACATCATCATCACAGGTGAGTCTGACTAGACCAGTCCCTTGTGCTCTCTGTCACAGAAGATCTGGTGTCCAGTCCAGCATCAGTGCCGGGAGAGAATGACAGGCGTGCAGAGACACAAACTCTGGAGAGGGAACAAAGCAGAGAGAGAGGAGGTGTGAACACAGAAGGGAAAAGAGAACAGAGTTCCTACCGTGTGCTAAGGGGAAGTCACAGCCGGCGACAGAGTGAAGGAGCGAGAACGTGAAAGAAGGACCAATGGAGAAAAATGTACTAAAGCAGGGACGCGGGCAGTTCCCCGCTCAGACAGCCAAAGATGTTTGGTTAATGGATTGATTTCCCACTTTCGTGTCAGAGCTCCCTTCCTCTGTCAGCAGCACGCTGTGTTAACACACCCTCATTTCGGCCCCTGGGTGATCAAGACGGAGGTTGACACCCTAAAGTTGCTCAGCCTCGTGGCTTAACGTGTCCTTCTGCACAAAGAGATGGGATTGGTCCCTCCGACCCTCCCACTAAGGAGTCACATCCAGCCCCTGGGGTTGGACAGGGCACCATTGAAAATGCCCTCAAGAATGAGACAGCAAAGATTAAATGAGATTCTGGCCTTATCCACTCCATAATCTCTTCTTCTGGGTCAATTCCTAGTTTTCTGATGGTCCCAGCAGTAGTTAGTTTGTTCCATTTATTTCAAGAGAACCTCATGTGTTTGATTTTTCCATTTATTTTTTATTTATGATTGTTAAAATCTAGTTGATTTCAGATGTTGTTAATTCCTGTTGTACAACAGAGTGGTTCAGTTATTCATATATATACATATACTTTTTCTTTCAAAAAGGACCTTAAATAACAATCCATTTAAAAAATTATTAATTTGTTCAACAGGATTTTAAATGACACTCCATTTATAAAGTTAGTTCTGATTTCCCCTGTGCCAGTTCTCCCTTGCTGCGGGGCTTTCTCTCCTGGCGCTGGGCGGCCTTCTCACTGCAGGGCCTCTCTTGTTGCACACTTCCGGTTTAGTCCTCTGTTTAGGACTAGAGTTACTTTGTGCTCT
>SJYC01049728.1:0-17907 GCA_006408675.1 Madoqua kirkii | reverse complement strand
GTGGGTGGGTGGGTGGGGGGAGAGTGTTGATCAGGCTTCAGGCTCCCAGGACTCATGTATCAGTGATGCTGATCCACACCCTGCTAAGTGATGACTGAACTGCTCCTGTGATGTCAGAAGGGGCATGCCTCACCAAGGGCCTTTTGCTCCCAGGGTCGACAGGGCTCCTGACCCAGGTCTGTGCTGATGATAATGAGTTGGGACAGAGGACTCTCCACCCTGTTCGGGTCTAGCTTTCTGTGCAATGAAGGGTGATTGGAAAGGTTTCCAAAGAAGGCACCTGGGGTGACAGTGAGAGGCAGGCCAGGTACTCCAAGTTGATGCAGGAAATGCTTGGGTCTTTAGTCTTGGTACAAGCAGGAAGTGGGGTGGATTCAACTCACCTGCTCCTCTTTGTCCTGTCCCCTGAGCTGGCTAACTCATGGCATCTGCATCTTTAGGTCACTCTACTGGGAAGATGCTCTCCATGTGGTGCAGCTGAGACTCTTGGCCTCAAATGGCCAATTAGCTGTTACTTGGCCTCTGAGTGCACTGCGACTCCCAACTCTCCGGGTCCCAGGAAGATGCAGTCCTGGGGCCAAACTTCCTCTGATACATCTCAGCCCAAACAAAGGAGTTAGGAGCCCAATCTCCCCCCAGGAGTACTGGGGTTCATCCAATGTGAAGCAAGTTAACTTAGAGTGACCCAGTGGCCCTCTTTGGAAAGGCCTCCCCAGGACTGCAGGTGTGTCTTTCCGGCCCACAGCCTGTCTTCTCCTTCTGCTTCATCCTGGTATGCTGGTGTGATGAAGGGTGATGTGCAGGACTCTGTGCCTGTGGAAATGACACAGCCCTCTCTAAGTCACATTGTGACCCTTCCTACCGTGCAGATTGAGTAAATGTGTCTGTTAAAACAAAATATTTAAATCCTGGACAGAAATCCCAAACCAAAGTATAAAGGTGATATATATGTAACATTAGAATATAGAAAATGTGAAAGTAAAAAGCAGAAAAAGTAGTATCATAAATATTCTTTAAAAAAAGAACAAGGCAGCTATATCTCAATAATCATTAGACAAAAAGGATTTCAGAAGAAAAAATGCTGATAAAGGGGTATTTATTAATGAAAATGTTCAATCCAGTGCATATCTGAAAAGTTTAAATTTTGTACGACTAATATGATTAAAAATATACATAATAGAAACTGGCAGAGTTAAAAAGAAATGAAAAACATCCATCATGGTTGATATTCATCTCATTCAGTAACTAACAACAGAAACAGAAAAATTGTACTCATATGTTAGAACTGGTTCAAAATATTAGCTAAACGGACCTACTGGGCATAGAACACTATAATCACAACTGCAGAATATACGTTCTCCTGAAACTCATAGACTATCACTGAACTAGGGTTTTTCTCAAATAAATTACTTAGAAAGAGGTCATGCTCGTTGTTGTTTAGTTGCTCAGTCGTGTCCGAGCCTTTTGTGACCCCATGAACTACAACCCTCTCTGCTCCTCTGTCCAATGGATTTCCCAGGCAAGAATATTGGAGTGGGCTGCCATTTCCTCCTCCAAGGGGCCTTCCTGACCCAGGGATCAAATCCATGTCTCCTACATTGCAGGCAGATTCTTTACCACTGAGCCACCTGGGAAGCCCCATGCTGCATTAGGTGGGCCCCACATCCAAAGACTGGCATCCTTCCAAGAAGAGGAAGTGATACAGAGACAAGACCCAGGGCGGTGGGCATGTAAAGACAGCACAGAGGCTGGAGTGATGCGGCAGCAGGGGAAGGAGTGCCAAGGGGTCTCCAGAAGCCAGGTAGAGGGGAGGAAGAATGTTTTCCTAGAGATTTGTTAATTAGTTGTGGTGGTCCTGGTGACTGACACAGGAGTGTAGTAAGGGAGCGTGCTTCCACCTGGCAAGGTCAGCAATATATTCCTTCACACCCCTATCTTAGGAGTATGCCCTCTCTCCAACTTTATGTCAAAATGTACTCTGTATAGATCTTGATCACCTTTCCCAAGCCTTCCGTTTTCTGGTTCAGTTATTTAAATTGCTTAAACATGACAACATAGCCTAACTGCTTGCGAACACATCTTCAGAAAGACACTGATTTACTCACTTTTTCTTTGTTTTTTCAATAAAGTATGTTATGTAATGGATCTTCCCACCCCTTGCCCCCCCGACCTCTAATGTGTATATCTAGATGTGGATTCCTGAATCAAAAGATGCATAAGACCCCTTTTCCCCCCTCAACTGAGAACTTCCAGGATAAAGACAGCACAGAGGCTGGAGTGATGCGGCAGCAGGGGAAGGAGTGCCAAGGGGTCTCCAGAAGCCAGGTAGAGGGGAGGAAGAATGTTTTCCTAGAGATTTGTTAATTAGTTGTGGTGGTCCTGGTGACTGACACAGGAGTGTAGTAAGGGAGCGTGCTTCCACCTGGCAAGGTCAGCAATATATTCCTTCACACCCCTATCTTAGGAGTATGCCCTCTCTCCAACTTTATGTCAAAATGTACTCTGTATAGATCTTGATCACCTTTCCCAAGCCTTCCGTTTTCTGGTTCAGTTATTTAAATTGCTTAAACATGACAACATAGCCTAACTGCTTGCGAACACATCTTCAGAAAGACACTGATTTACTCACTTTTTCTTTGTTTTTTCAATAAAGTATGTTATGTAATGGATCTTCCCACCCCCTGCCCCCCCCCGACCTCTAATGTGTATATCTAGAAGTGGATTCCTGAATCAAAAGATGCATAAGACCCTTCTTTCCCCCTCAACTGAGAACTTCCAGGTGTTCAAGGTGGATTTAAAAATGGACATGAATTTGAGCAAGCTTTAGAGTTAGTAATGGACAGGGAAGCCTGGGGTGCTGCAGTCCATGAGGTCACAAAGAGTCAGACATGACGGAGAGACTGAACTGAACTGAACTGAATGAAACACAGCCAGTAGTAGGAGCCTGTTTTCCTCATCCTTTCTTATTTTGATAGTGTGTTAAATCTATGCCTTTTATTTTCATTTGTGTTTCCTACTGCCAATGAGTTCTTATAGTTTTCAAAGTATTTTTAGGTAGTCGAATTTACTTATTTTTCTATTAGATATGTGACAATACTGCAGTTTCAGTTGGGATGTCAATAAAAGAAATCTTTATTTTTTCAGGTTCTTTTCCTCCTCCTCCTTCTCCCTCTTCCCATCTCCATCCTCCTTCTTTTTTCAAGTCCTTTGGACATTCTTTGACATGGTGCATTCTATTTTCAATCAATTTGTTCATTATGTAAAAGGCAAATCAAGAATAGATAGCTGTAAAGCAATTATTTTCCAATTAAAAATAAATAAATTAAAGGAAAAGAATGAATAGCATTGACTTATAGAGTCATGATAATGATTACGTTTGGAGAATAAGATTTGAGAGTGGGCAAAATGACAGTGGCATTTAGGTAAAAATATTTATCTATCTTGGATTGTGGTGAATTCCATGAATAGATGTGATGTGATTATTTTTTTCTATAAATATATAAACACAAAATACAAACATGAATATTTCATTTTTCCTATGCTGGATGAGAAATGTGAATGCTATGACTGGAGTTCAAGGCAATATCATCCATGCCCTTGGGGTGGTTGAACAGGAGCCCAAAAGAGCTTCTGCACCAACAGGAACAAAGATTTTGCATTAGACCCCCACCTCTCTCTTCTGTGAAAGATACTCATTCAAGTCAAAACTATTTCTACCGACATCAAACTCACAAAGGGGACACTTCGGCCATATATTTAAATTATTATTTTAATTATTATTGCTATTTAAAACTGAGCCATTCATATTTGGTTGTGGTGAAATACCAAAGAACAAAGTTTAAAGATTTAATTTCTCTTTGGAATGATCACTTATCAGGCCACAATGAATATTTATCCATCAGTCGTCTCTTCTCTACCAGCCATTATCTAAGGTGTTATATTTATGTCCATTATCGCAGGTGAGTCTTGCCACATAAATAGTTTTTAAGTTTCATTATAGTTGATGTTGCTTCATGAATAGTTTTTAAGTTGCAGTATAGTTGGTGGGTGTTTCAAGATGATGGAGTAGAAGGATGTGCTAAAATTACAACTCACTGCTGAACAACTGTCAACAGAATGTTGGATCCCACCAAAAACAGATACCCCACATCCAAGGGCAAAGGAGAAGCTCCAGCAAGATGGTAGAGGGGCAAAATAGCATATAGAATCAAATCCCATACCCCCAGGAGACACTCAGATGGCTCAAAGAAACCTTGTGCCCACCAGGACCCAGAGACTCCATAGAGACTGAGACAGAACTGTTTGAATGTCTCCTGTGGAGGTATGGGTCAGCAGTGGCCTGCTGCAGGGGCAGGGGCTCTGGGTGCAACAGACCTGGGTATAGCATAAGCCCTCTTGGAGGAGGTTGCCATTAACCCACATTAGAGCCACCAGAACTTACACAGGACTGGGAAAGCAGACTCCTGTAGGGCACAAACAAAACCTTCTGCACACCAGGACCTAGGAGAGAGGAGCAGTGACACCACAATAGAGTGACTCAGACTCGCCTGTAAGTGTTCAGGAGTCTCCAGCGAAGGCATGGGTTGGCAGTGGCCTGCTGCAGGGTTGGAGGCACTGAGTGTGGCAGTGCGTGCACAAGACCTTTGGAAGGAGGTCGCCATTATCTTCATCACCTCCACCATAGTTTGGCCTCAGGTCAAACAAAAAGGAGGGAACACAGCCCCGCCCATCAAGAGAAAACTGGATTAAAGATTTACTGAGCATGGCCCCACCCATAAGAACAAGACCCAGTTTCCCCCTCAGTCAGTCTCTCCCATCAGGAAGCTTCCATAAGCCTCTATCCTTCTCCTTCAGAGGGCAGACAGACTGGAAACCACAATCACAGTGTTCTGACAAAACGTGGTCCACTGGGGAAGGGACTGGCAAAGCACTTCACTATTCTTGCCTTGAAAACTCTATGAACGGTATGAAAGGCAAAAGGATAGGACACTGAAAGATGAACTCCCCAGGTAGGATGGTGCCCAATATGCTACCAGAGATCGGTGGTGAAATAATTCCAGAAAGAATGAAAAGATGGAGCCAAAGCAAAAAACAACACCCAGTTGTGGATGTGGCTGGCGATGGAAGTGAAGTCTGATGCTGTAAAGGGCAATATTGCATAGTGAAGTGATGTCGCTCAGTCATGTCCTCCTCTTTGCAACCCCATGGACTGTAGCCCACCAGGCTCCTCGGTCCATGGAATTCTCCAAGCAAGAATACTCGAGTGGGTTGCCATTTCCTTCTCCAATATTACATAGGAACCTGGAAAGTTAGGTCCATTAATCAAGGTAAATTAAAAGTGGTCAAACAGAAGATGGCAAGAGTGAACATCAACATTTTAGGAACCAGTGAACTAAAATGGACTGGAATGGGTGAATTTAACTCAGATGACCATTATATCTATTACTGTGGGCAATAATCCCTTAGAAGAAATGGAGTAGCCATCATAGTCAAATAAAGAGTCTTAAATTCAGTACTTGGATGCAATCTCAAAAACGACAGAATGATCTCTGTTAGTTTCTAAGGCAAACCATTCAATAACACAGTAATCCAAGTATATGCCCCAACCAGTAATGCTGACGAGGCTGAAGCTGAGAGCTTCTATGAAGACCTACAAGACCTTCTAGAACTAACACCCAAAATAGATGTCCTTTTCATTAAAGGGGACTGGAATGCAAAAGTAGGAAGTCAAGAGATACCTAAGTAACAGGTAAATTTGGCCTTGGAGTACAGAATGAAGCAGGGCAAAGGCTAGTAGAGTTTTGCCAAAGAACGCACTGGTCATAGCAAACACCCTCTTCCAACAACACAAGAGAAGACTCTACACATGGACATCACCAGAAAGTCAGTACTGAAATCAGACTGATTATATTCTTTGCAGCCAAATATGGAGAATCTCTATACAGCCAGCAAAAGGAATACCAAGAGCTGACTGTGTCTCAGGACATGAACTCATTTGCCAAATTCATACTTAAATCTAAGAAAGTAGAGAAAACCACTAGACCATATGGGTATCACCTAAATAAAATCCCTTACAATTATACAGTGTAAGTGACAAATAGATTTAAGGGATTAGATCTGATAGAGTGCCCGAAGAACAGAGGTTTGTGACATTGTAGAAGAGGCAGTCACCAAAATAATCCCCAAGAAAAAGAAATGCAAAAGAACAAAATGTCTGTCTGAGGAGGCCTTACAAATATCTGTGAAAAGAAGAGAAGCTAAAGGCAAAGGAGAAAAGGAAAGATATACACACATGAATGTAGAGTTTCTAAGAATAGCAAGGAGAGGTAAGAAAGACTTTCTCAGTGATAATGCAAAGAAATAGAGGGTAACAATAGAATGGAAAAGACTAGAGATCTCTTCAAGAAAGTTAGAGATACTAAGGGACCATTTCATGCAAAGATGAGCTCAATGAAGGACAGAAATGGTATGGACCTAACAGAAGCAGAAGATATTAAGAAGAGGTGGCAAGAATATACAGAAGAACTGTACCAAAAAAAAAAACAAAACTTCATGACCCAGATAATCACAATGGTGTGGTCACTCACCTAGAGCCAGACATCCTGGAATGCAAAGTCAAGTAGGCCTTAGGAAACATCATTAGGGACAAAGCTACTGGGGGTGATGGAATTCCAGTTGAGCTATTTCAAATCCTAAAAGAAGATGCTGTGAAAGCGCTGTACTCAATATGTCAGCAAATTTGGAAAACTCAGCAGTGGCCACAGGGCTGGAAAAAGTCGGTTTTAATTCCAACCCAAAAGAAAAGTAACACTGTAGAATGTTCAAACTACTACACAATTGCCCTCATCTCACATGCTAGCAAAGTAATGCTTAAAATTCTCCAAGCCAGGCTTCAACTCTATGTGAACTGTGAACCTGTAGATATTCAAGCTGGATTTAAAAAAGGCAGAGGAACCAGAGATCAAATTCTCAATTTCTCTTGGATCATCAAAAAAGCAAGAGAGTTCCAGAAAACATCTACTTCTGTTTTGTTGACTATGCCAAAGCCTTTGTGTGGATCACAACAAACTGTGGAAAATTCTTAAAGAGATGGGAATACCAGACCACCTGATCTGCCTCTTGAGAAATCTATATGCAAGTCAAGAAGCAACAGTTAGGACCAGACATGGAATAACAGACTGGTTCCATACCAGGAATGGATTACATCAAGGCTGTATATAGTCACCCTGCTTATTTAACTTATATGCAAAGTACATCATAAGAAATGTTGGGCTGGATGAAGTAAAGCTGCAATCAAGACTGCTGGGAGAAATATCAATACTCTCAGATATGCAGATGACACCACCTTTATGGAAGAAGGAAGTGAAGAAGAATTAAAGATTCTTGATGAAATTAAAAGAGGAGAGTGAAAAAGCTGGCTTAAAGCTCAACATTTAGAAACTGAAGATCATGGCATCTGGTCCCATCAGTTCAGTTCAGTTCAGTCGTTCAGTTGGTCCGAGGCTATGTGACCCCATGAATGACAGCACACCAGGCCTCCCTGTCCATAACCAACTCCCAGAGTTTACCCAAACTCATGTCCATTGAGGCGGTGGTGCCATCCAGCCATCTCATCCTCTGACGTTCCCTTCTCCTCCTGCCCCAATTTCTCCCAGCATCAGGGTCTTTTCAAATGAGTCAGCTCTTTGCATCAGGTGGCCAAAGTATTGGAGCTTCAGCTTCAACATCAGTCCTTCCAACGAACACCCAGGACTGATCTCCCTTAGAATGGAGAAGTTGGGTCTCCTTGCAATCCAAGGGACTCTCAAGAGTCTTCTCCAACACCACAGTTCAAAAGCATCAGTTCTTCGCTCAGATTTCTTTACAGTCCAACTCTCACATCCATACATGACCACTGGAAAAACCATAGCCTTGACTAGACGGACCTTTGTTGGCAAACTAATGTCTCTGCTTTTCAATATGCTATCTAGGTTGGTCATAACTTTCCTTCAAAGGAGAAAGTGTCTTTTAATTTCATGGCTGCAATCACCATCCACGGTGATTTTGGAGCCCAGAAAAATAAAGTCTGACACTGTTTCTGTTTCCCATGAAGTGATGGGATCAGATGCCATGATCTTCGTTTTCTGAATGTTGAGCTTTAAGCCAAATTTTTCACTCTCCACTTTCACTTTCATCAAAAGGCTATTTAGTTCCTCTTCACTTTCTGCCATAAAGGTGGTGTCATCTGCATATCTGAGGTGACTGGTATTTCTCCCAGAAATCTTGATTCCAGCTTGTGCTTCTTCCAGCCCAGCATTTCTCATGATGTACTCTGCACAGAAGTTAAATAAGCAGGGTGACAATATACAACCTTGATTTACTCGTTTTCCTACTTAAAACCAGTCTGTTATTCCATGTCCAGTTCTAACTGCTGATTCCTGACCTTCATAGAGATTTCTCAAGAGGCAGGTCAGGTGGTCTGGTATTCCCATCTCTCTCAGAATTTGCCACAGTTTTTTATGATCTACACAGTCAAAGGCTTTGGCATAGTCAATAAAGCAGAAGTAGATTTTTTTGGAACTCTCTTGTTTTTTCCTGATCCAGCGGATTTTGGCAGATTGATCTCTGGTTTCTCTGCCTTTTCTAAAACCAACTTGAACATCTGGAAGTTCACGGTTCATGTATTCCTGAAGCCTGACTTGGAGAATTTTGAACATTACTCTACTAGCGTGTGAGACGAGTGCAATTGTACAGTAGTTTGAGCATTCTTTGGCATTGCCTTTGGAGTTGGAGGGAAAACTGACCTTTTCCAGTCCAGTGGCCACTGCTGAGTTTTCCAATTTTGCTGGCAAACCACTTTTAGCATTATGCAGCTATCTTCACTATAGTCTGATATGTAGGTTAACACAGACATAAAGATAATGTGTAGGGTCTTAAAATAATTTTCTTCCAAACTTTTGGAGAATTTCTACTCCATGCAATATTGGATCAGCTTTCATGACTTATTATAAAGTCATAATTAATGTTTTTCTACTAAGAACTACTGATTTCTTTCATATCATTAAGTATGAAATAATTATGATAAATCTCCCCTCGTATGGGAAAACAAAGACTGTGTTTTTCTATTTCTTTTAGAAATGTTAATTGAAATAGTAGACAACTCAAGTTTTGTCTTGTGAAAAGACATGTGAAAGTGAAAGTCGCTCAGTCGTGTCTGACTCTTTGTGACTTCATGGACTATAGAGGCCATGGAATTCTCCAGGCCAGAATACTGGAATAGGTAACCTTTCCCTTCTCCAGGGAATCTTTCCAACCCAGGCATTAAACCCAGATCTCCTGCACTGCAAGTGGATCAATGACTAAAAATAAAATATGAAAATGCAGCAAAGGGTAGAGGAAGAGTGAGCCGGCAGTGGGGAAAGTGGGAGAAAAGGTCGAGGGGTAAGTGGAGGGAAAGAGAGGTGGTTGGGAGGGAAGGGGGAAGGAATGAAAGAAAGAAGGAAAAGCAGAGAAAGGAGGAAGAGGTCAGGAGGAAACAGAGAAAACAAGAGGAAGAAGGGAGGGTGGGAAACAACATTCTTACAGCTTGAGAAGAAAAGGAGTGTCCCCAATGGCTGAAACCTGGAGAACTCTTCAAAGAAACAGGCGTTACATCAAGTGAATACAGTAACCTGGAGGAGAAGAAACGATTTTACATAAAGTCCAGAAATGAGAAGGAGCAGGAACAGGTGAGTGAACACCTTGGAATGTGTTTCAATTGACTGCTCACTGGGCTGTTTGCCTCTCCTCATGTCTCCTGAGCAAAGAAGCAGGAAGATCGAGAGCTGTGATCAGAGACACAGGGCACGTCCCCCTGCCCCATACAGGGCACAGACCATGCTTTTTCCAGAGGAGGATTTCCTGGGAGTGACCAGGGGAGGGGATGACTCTACCAAAGGGAGACCAGTAAAGGAGGCCACTGGGCTCTGCCTCCAGGCTGTGAGTTGGGGCCACAGAGAATGTGGATGGAACTCTGAATGGGCAGGATAAGCCTGAGGGGCCAGGCTCCCAGGGAGTGTGGGACAGAGAGCAGGGAGCTGTGCTCGCCGCCAAGAAAGTGCACGCCTCTCTCTACCATCAGCTCTCTGCTTCAGCCACCAGGACCTCCATCCTTATTCAGAGGTGTCTGCGCTGACACGGCCCTATTTCTTAGGGTCACAAGGAGTCAGGATGGTGTCACGTGTCAGATTGGATGGTGAACGTTGGGTGTCAGGCATCACGTTGGCTCCCTGGGGCTCCCAGCTGCTGTCTGAGGGGAGAAGCCCAGGACAGGGAGCACTAGGCGTGTCTGAAGCAGGAGCGCAGGTGCTCCCTGCTGCCTTATTGGGTGGCAGCATCAGTGAACAGAAGGGGGAGGGGAGGGACAGCTCTGCTCTGGATTAAGGGGAAGCATGGCCTTCCTAACTCCCCTGATTGGTTGTGGGGATGCCCAGGCTATCTCCAAGGCTGTGTCCTAAGGCCCCCTTCCTAGGTGGTCAAGAGGAGATAGCTGAACACTTACTTACATTAGGTTCGGCAACAACTTGAAGGGAGAGGTCTCAAAATCTGTCTAGTCTATGTATTTTCACTGGAGGATGTTGAACTTGGGACATCCAGACTATTCAAAGATTCTCTGTTCATGATGCTGCCCACTGTGTTACCCAGAGCTCAAGATTATGGTCTTGCTTCATCTTTGCACTGTTAATTTTCTGCTGGCAAAAAAGTGCTGTTCAGTATTGCATCTCATACTTGCAATGTATGCTCCATGAAATGCTCCTACGAAGGGCTGAATAAAAGTATGGATGAAAAAAAATGAGCTGTATGTATGAGGAATGAATTCCTCAAACCAAAGCCTATACCTCTCCCAGAGCCCTCTTGTCCTGTCTCAGAACAACCAGTCTCTCTGGTCACCCTCCTTCACGTGGCCGTGTGTTTCTGCCCCAGTCTCCACAGGGCATTCTTGACTTCCTTGTTTCTCAGGCTGTAGATGAGGGGGTTGAGCATCAGGATGACCAGAGTATAGAAGACGGAGACCACCTTGCCCTGCTCCATGGACGCCACAGCTCCCGGCTGGGCATACATGACAAAGAGGGTCCCATAAAAGAGGGACACGGCTGTCATGTGGGAGCCACAGGTGGAGAAGAGCTTGTGTCTCCCTCCTCCTGAGTGCATCCTGAGGATTGTCAATGTTATGTAGCCATAGGAGACGAGGACCACGAGTGTTGTGGCCACAATGAAGAAACCACAGATTCCAAACATGACTAGCTCATTGATCATAGTGTCAGCACAGGCAAGCTTCAGCAATGGAGGGACATCACAGAGGAAGTGGTCAATGTGGTTGGAGCTGCAGAACGGAAGGCTGAATGTGAAGCTGGTCTGCAGGATGGAGTTGAGGCAGCCCCCACAGTAGCAGCCCAGCATCAGGCGGGCACACACCGAGGGCCGCATGGAGATGGGGTAGCACAGGGGGCTGCAGATGGCCATGAAGCGGTCATAGGCCATCACGGCCAAGAGG
Organism: Madoqua kirkii; assembly: GCA_006408675.1. Lineage (NCBI taxonomy): Eukaryota > Metazoa > Chordata > Mammalia > Artiodactyla > Bovidae > Madoqua > Madoqua kirkii. The sequence continues at coordinate 6,395 of SJYC01049728.1, read as the reverse complement.
AATCCTTCAGTGGTGAGGAGCAGCGAGAGGAAGAAGAACTGGGTGGCACATCCCCATAAGGTGATGACCTTGGAGGAGGAAAGGAGGTCAGTGAGCGTCTTAGGGTAGATGACAGATGAGTAGCCCAAGTCCAGGAAGGAGAGGTTCTTGAGGAAGAAGTACATTGGGGAGTGCAGACGGGCATCCAGCGTGATGACCACAATCATGGTGAGGTTTCCCAGGACGGCCACCACGTACAGGGCCAGGAACAGAGCAAAGAGCAGGGCCTGGGTCTGTGGGCCACCCCCAAACCCATCCAGCACAAACTCCTACAGAGGCACCACTGAGAGGTTTCCGTTTCTGTGGGGTGACATGGCCCTGACCATGACTCGGGGCAGAGTGCAGAGAGCAGGCGGGAGGCAGGGAGGGGGTTCAGGTCAATGTCATATGATCATCCTCTCTTCGAGATAAAGGACCTTCAGCCCCTCACTGCCCACTGACCAAGAGACCACTGGCTCCCCAGTTCTGCTTCAAGAGGAGAATGGACTGACCTGAAAAGGGAACATTTCCCCTGATTCATTCATGCATAAATATGGACATTCACTCTCTCTCTGGTGACTCTGAGCTGCTGTTATCGGGTGTGCAGTGTCTGCCTGGAGCTTTGGAGGCTGAAATCTTGAAGTGTGAGGAGTGTTGTAATCTCCTCTATAAATGCTTTCCATCTCCATAGGGATGTTCTCGAGCTGTTTAATGTCCACTCCTCACTCAAGTATCGAATCCTGTAGTTTCCTGTCTTATTAATTCATTCACTGATTTTATAAATGTTTATTGAACACCTCATGCCAGCCTGATGGTGTGCTGTTGATGATTGTACTTCCAGGCCAGGCTGGGACCAGAGCAGGAACCAGCACCAATCAGGGAAATTTCTCTCCGTCTGTCCTGCAGACCCTGAGCCCCATGTAGCATCAATATGTGAACCTGGACCACAGCTTCATTCTCTCTGCAGAGCACTGTGCATCCTTGAGGATCTCAAGGGGCCTCAAGCCAATGTCCCTATGTTTAAAAATATGAGGAGGGAACACCAGGCTACTGGGGTGCCATGTCTATCTTTCCTGCAGACCCTGAGATCTATCTTGGCATGATGGCAAACATCAACAGAGCTGTTTGCTTCCTTGAGAATTTAGGGATTTTTCTTGCCATGTACAGATAGCAGACAATTAATGGGGAAGGGACAACCAAGCTTCATGGCCTGAGAAGCAGCAGGGCAGGGGCTGTGACACATTTGGGATGTGGGGATGTCCTCCTCCTGTCCTTCTATGCCCCTGGCTCCTCAGCACAACTCATATAGTCATTGCTTGGAGCAATAATGAGCTTCCAACATGGTCACATCTGCTCAGTGTCCGTGTCTCCTGCTGGGTGCTGCTTGCTGTCCCTGTCACAGCCCACACCTCCCTTGTCCACAATGGACGGGGCTGGCCACCACACCATCATGGGTCATGGGCACCTGCTGTGTGGTGGCCAGAGGAATGGTTGGGAGATTCAGCCTAGAGAGGGAGCAGTGGGAAGGAGGGCGGGCACAGTGCTATGGTGCCACTCAGGAAGGTGAGGAGGATCAGGAAGAGGATTAATCTATGTCAGAGCAAACCCCACAGTGCCTAGAGGGCAGGTCTGCAGCATGGCGGAGTGGCTGCCTTTGCAGGGAGCAAGCTCCCATGCACTGGGGGTGTGCAGTCAGAGGCTGGCTGGTCAGAGGTGCCTGTGGAAGAGTGATGACCCTATGTTCCCTCTTAGCTTGAAGTTCTCTTGGAAGATGACCTATAAGAGCTCATAATTTCTAACCAAAGGTATTGCAAGGTACAAGGGTTAGCGATCCTGCTTTCCTCTCCTGGGAGACTTAAGTCTAATCCTCTCATAAGAGCAGAGGGGGACAGTCTGTCTGACATGTGCAGGCAGGGTCCACTGAAATTTGTTTTGGATATGCGCAGTGAGGCTGGACAGGGCGCTGCCCTACCCATGTTGGCCACCAAGCTCTATGCACTGAAGCCTATCTTCACACACATGCTTTCTGCCTGCCCAGGTCCTCACCTCATGATAATCTCAAAGTGACCAGAGTGAGTGCCTTCCCCCACTATCTTCAGATTTGGTGACCTTGCAGTTATATCCCTGAGGGTTCCCAGCTTTATTTATTTGGCTGGTTCCTGGGACAGTTCATCCACCTCAGAAGCTTTGAGTCACCACAATAGTGACCCCTCGCATGCCTGGGGAGCACATGAGGACTGCTTGGCATTTTCACCTGGGAAACCAAGCTTCCAAGCTTGTTTTGAAAAATTGAACCAACACATTCGTTTGGCTTGTTGAGATGACTAAGTAGGGCTCCTGAGGCGGCTTCAGTAAACCTGCCTCTCAGTTGAGACTGACAGGGTGAAGCAGAGAAACCCAGCGCTGCTTTTGAGGATCTATTGAATATTTGTAGTGACCGTGTCCTGAATCGTCTCCTCAAGAGTAATCTGAGCTCCTGCAGCACCAGCGGTGCCTGATGCTTGTTGGGTTCAGGATCTCAGGCCATTGACTTAAAATCCACCCTTGTGCAAGGACCCCTGATTATTTCTACTCTTGTTAAAGTCAGACCTGCTGCCCTAACTGATACTGCTCAGGGCACTGAGGAGTGGGGACCATGTTGTCCAAGATCAAGGCTCCCAAGACTCACCTGTTAGTGATGCTGACAGCGCCCTGCTGAGTGATGACCACATCACTCCTGTGATGTCAGGAGGGGTATGGCTCACCCAGGACACTGTGCTCCCGGGGAGAACAGGACTCCTCACCAGGTCTGTGCTGATGATAATGATGTGGTGTTGAGGGCCCCCTCCCTCATCCACCTCTGGCCTCCTGTGCAAGGAAGTGAGAGAGAGGAAGGGACACAGAGGTGAAGCAGGCTCTGGCTGCAGGAATTCCTGGGTCTAGATAGAAGCAGAGAAGAAGATGTGCTCAGTCACCTGACTCTCCACATTATCTGTCATCTGGGCAACATGTCAGGTTCCTGCACCTGAAGGTCACTCTGCTGGGAAGATGCTCTCTATTTGCAGGTCTGGGACTTGAGGCCTCAAATGGCCAATTAGGTGAGACCTGGGCTTCTGAGTGCACTGGGGCTCACAGCCCCTGGGTCCCGGGAGCTGCAATCCTGTGGCCAATCGTCCTTTGATGCATCTCAGTCCAGTACAGGGGAGGCCAGAAGACCGAATCCATTAGGGAGCCCGGAGCGTGGGAGGGGCCAACAGTAAGAAACGCAGACAACTTACACGGACTCTATGGACGTCCTTGGAAAGATCTCCCTGGGCAGCAGGTGGGACCTCGTGGCCCACAGCCCTTTCTCCTCCTCTGCCCCATTCCTCATCTGTTGCTGTGAGGAAAAGTGACAGGTGGGGAGTCTGTACCAAGGGCATCAGCACAGCCCTTTCTATGACATCTATTGCCATTATGATTCTTTTTCATGCTAAAATTGTCCTGTTTTTGGCTACTTGGATTCTCTTCAAAACAGCCTTACACTCATTGAATATAGCTTTAAAATATCATATCCAATTAATACAAAATATTTTAATACCAATGTTTCTTCCAGCCCAGCATTTCTCATGACGTACTCTGCATAGAAGTTAAACAAGCAGGGTGACAATAAACAGCCTTGCCGTTCTCCTTTTCCTATTTGGAACCAGTTTGTTGTTCCATGTCCAGTTCTAACTGTTGCTTCATGACCTGCATACAGATTTCTCAAGAGGCAGGTCAGGTTGGTCTGGTATGCTAATCTCTTTCAGAATTTTCCACAGTTTATTGTGATCTACACAGTTAATGGCTTTGGCATTGTCAATAAAGCAGAAATAGATGTTTTTCTGGAACTCTCTTGCTGTTTTGATGATCCAGCAGATGTTGACAATTTGATCTCTGGTTCCTCTGCCTTTTCTAAAACCAGCTTCAACATCTGGAAGTTCATGGTTCACGTATTGCTGAAAACTGGCTTGGAGAATTTTGAGCATTACTTACTAGCATGTGAGATGAGTAAAATTGTGCAGTAGTTTGAGCATTCTTTGGCATTACCTTTCTTTGGGATTGAAATGAAAACTGACCTTTTCCAGTCTTGTGGGCACTGCTGAGTTTTCCAAATTTGCTGGCATATTGAGTGCAGCACTTTCACAGCATCATCTTTCAGGATTTAAAATAGCTCAACTAGAATTCCATCACCTCCACTAGCTTTGTTCATAGTGATGCTTTCTAAGACCCACTTGACTTCACATTCCAGAATGTCTGGCTCTGGGTGAGTGATCACACGATCTTGATTATTTGGGTCCTGAAGACCTTTCTTGTACAGTTCTTCCGTGTATTCTTATCACCTCTTCTTAATATCTTCTGCTTCTGTTAGGTCCAGACCATTTCTGTCCTTTATTGAGCCCATCTTTGCATGAAATATTCCCTTGGTTTTTCTAATTTTCTTCAAGAGATCTCTAGCCTTTCCCATTCTGTTGTTTCCCTCCATTTCTTTGGATTGATTGCTGAAGAAGACTTTCTTATCTTTTCTTGCTATTCTTTGTAATTCTACATTCATATGCTTATATCTTTCCTTTTCTCCTTTGCTTTTCGCCTCTCTTCTTTTCACAGCTATTTGTAAGGCCTCCCCAGACAGCCATTTTTCTCTTTTGCATTTCTTTTCCATGGGGATGGTCTTAATCCTTGTCTCCCGTACTATGTCACGAACCTCATTCCATAGTTCATCAGGCACTCTATCTATCAGATCTAGGCCATTAAATCTATTTCTCACTTCCACTGTATACTCATCAAGGATTTGACTTAGGTCATACTTGAATGGTCTGGTGAAATGAAGTGAAGTCACTCAGTTGTGTCCAACTCTTTGTAACCCCACAGACTACATGTAGCCCACCAGGTTCCTCTGTTCATGGGATTTTCCAGGCAATAGTACTGGAGTGGATGGCCATTTCCTCCTTCAGGGGATCTTCCAGACCCAGGGAATCCGAATCTCCTGCAATTGTAGACAGATGCATAACCATCTGGTGGTTTTCCTTATTTTTGTCAATTTAAGTCTGAATTTGGCAAAAAGGGGCTCATGATCTGAGCTGCAATCAGCTCCTGGTCTTGTTTTTGATCCCTGTATAGAGCTTCTTCATCTTTGGCTGCAAAGAATATAGTCAATCTAATCACGGTGTTGATCGTTTGGTGATGTCCATGTGTAGAGTCTTCTCTGTGTTGTTGGAAAAGGGTGTTTGTTTGCTATGACCAGTGCATTTTCCTGGCAAAACTCTATTAGTCTTTGTCCTGCTTCATTCCGCATTCCAAGGCCAAATTTGCGTGTTACTCCAGGTGTTTCTTGACTTCCTACTTTTGCATTCCAGTCCCCTATATTGAAAAGCACATCTTTTTGGGGTGTTAGTTCTAAAAGGTCTTGTAGGTCTTCATAGAACCGTTCAACTTCACCTTCTTCAGCATAACTGGTTGGGGCATAGACTTGGATTACCATGATATTATATGATTTGCCTTGAAAATAAACAGAGATCATTCTGTCATTTTTGAGATTGCATCCAGGTACTGCATTTTGGACTCTTTTGTTAACCATGATGGCTACTCCATTTCTTCTGAGGGATTCCTGCCTGCAGTAGTAGATATAATGGTCATCTGAGTTAAATTCACCCATTCCAGTCCATTTTAGTTCGCTGATTCCTAGAATGTCAATGTTCACTCTTGCCATCTCTTTCTTGACCACTTCCACTTTGCCTTGATTCACAGACCTGACATTCCAGGTTCCTATGCAATATTGCTTTTTACAGCATCAGACCTTGCTTCTCTCACCAGTCACATCCAAAACTGAGTATTTTTTTTTGCTTTGGCTCCATTCCTTCATTCTTTCTGGAGTTATTTCTCCTTTGTTCTCCAGTAGCATATTGGGCGCCTACTGGCCTGGAGAGTTCCTCTTTCAGTATCCTATCATTTTGCCTTTTCGAACTGCTCATTGGGTTCTCAATGCAAGAATACTGAAGTGGTTTGCCATTTCCTTCTCCAGTGGACCACATTCTGTCAGACCTCTCCACCATGACCTGCCCATCTTGGATGGCCCCACAGGGCATGACTTAGTTTCATTGAGTTAGACAAGGCTGTGTTTCTAGTGTGATTAGATTGGCTAGTTTTCTGTGAGTATGGTTTCAGTGTGCCTGCCCTCTGATGCCCTCTTGCAACATCTACCATCTTACTTGGGTTTCTCTTACCTTGGTCGTGGGATATCTCTTCAGAGCTGCTGCAGCAAAGCGCAGCCGCTGCTCCTTACCTTGTAGAAGGGTTATTTCCTCACTGCCACCGCCTTGAGCATGGAGTAGCTCCTCTAAGACCTATTGTTTAGCTATTAAAAAGAATGCATTTGATTC
>SJYC01049727.1:0-11292 GCA_006408675.1 Madoqua kirkii | reverse complement strand
GCTTCTTCAGCATTACTGGTTGGGGCATAGACTTGGATCACTGTGATGTTGAATGGTTTACCTTGGAAATAAACCGAGATCATTCTGTCGTCTTTGAGATTGCACTCAAGTAGTGCATTTGGCCCTTGTTGACTATGAGGACTACTCCATTTCTTCTAAGGGATTCTTGCCCACAGTAGTAGGTGTTATGGTTTTCTATCACACAGTTAAGTTGACTTGTTGGGCACTGTGTGAAGTTAAGCGCAGGCGTGGGCTCTTGTGACCATCAGCAGTCGGGATGTGGGTCGGCCTTGTGACCCCAGCAGCCTGGTGTTTTCCACTCGACGCAGCTGCACACAGAGCTGCTGTAAGCATGGGCAGGCTTTGGTATAGATATGTTTTCATTCCTTTAGGGTAAATACCCTGGAGGGACCAACTGCCAGGGTAAGTTAAGCGCAGGCGTGGGCTCTTGTGACCATCAGCAGTCGGGATGTGGGTCGGCCTTGTGACCCCAGCAGCCTGGTGTTTTCCACTCGACGCAGCTGCACACAGAGCTGCTGTAAGCATGGGCAGGCTTTGGTATAGATATGTTTTCATTCCTTTAGGGTAAATACCCTGGAGGGACCAACTGCCAGGGAAGCTTGAGGTCAGGGTTGGCAGACTACAGCACAAGGTCCGTTCCAGCCTGTGAGCCAACAGTGGTTTAAGAACAAAAATCCACAACCAAGAAGGAAAAGACTTGCCTGGTATCTGACTTTGGACAGGAAATGTTGCCCAGACTTCGAAGAGGCCACTGAGCCCCTTCATGGGACTGTCTTTGTTCACTGGATGAAAGCGGAGAAGCCAATTTTATAAACGTGTGTGTTTTCCTTGGGCAGATCAACTTCAATCTGATTCTGCTGCTGCTGCTGGAGCTCTTCATGGCGGCCACGGTGATCATCTCTGCACGGTCCAGCGAGGCGCACTGCAAGCAGAAGGTGGGTCCAGCCTGCGGCAAGGCTGCACCACAACCCAGCCGCAGAGCGAGGGGCCGATGGCCCCGGGGAGGCAGCGCAGGGGTGCAGACCGTCTCCTCCCTCGTCTGATGCTGACCAAGTTCCTTCCTCGCCCCGGGCAGTGCCACAGACAGAGCCAAGCCCATTCAAAATATCACCTTGTAAACTAGGACTTCAGCAGTCACACATCTCCATGCGCAAAGAGAAAGTCCATGTTTGAGCTTCTGCTCTCAAGCCTGAAGATCCAGGCGCATCGCCCGGAAACTCCCATTTCAGACCATCCCTGGAGCGATGGCCTGGACACGGCGCTCCTGTAACGGGGTTGTTTCTTTCCAGGGCTCCATCTCTGAGAGCAGCAGCGTTCTGTATGAAGTGACATTTCCTGCTCGGGTCCTGAAATCCTACTCTGTAAGAAAGGCCTTTTTCCTCTGCTTTGCTTCATGGAGTGGTGGGGGGCGGGGAGCGGGTGAGAAATGCAGGACGGGCATGTCCACGGCCGCAGGCGCCGTGCCGGTCGGCAGTGCACCCGTTCCTCTCACAGAGTGTCCACGAATCACATGTTAACTGTGTTTTAAGCCCTTTCCAAAATCTTTTAGCCCCCTTGTTGTATTACCGAAAGGTCTGTTAAAAACCTCCCTGCCTGCGTGCAGATTACGGACCTGTCCCTGTAACTCTGTGGCTTTTCACCATAGAGTTCTGGAGCCTGGTTTTAGTAGATACGACTTTAGAATCCCTTCCTTCTGCCTGTGCCCCCACCCCACTCCCCGCTTCTTTTTTAGACCATTACAAGCCACTCTCCATAGTCACGGCTCCTGCCAGGACAGTAGGCGTTATCTGCGTGAGCTGCCTCCTGTCCCTGTCTCCCACCGAGTCTCCCCCTCTCTTTCCAGCCCTTTCTTTCCTCACGTCTGGGTGGCCTCCGTGCAGCGTGCAGGGGCCGTGTGGACGGAGCCAGGCCACCCGGAGCACGGTTTTTCCTGTTTTCTGTGCCTTTTCCCACTTTCCTTTGAATTGGTGGAAGCTTCCTCCTTCCTTTTCCCACAGACGTGGGTTGGAATGCGCGTTTTCAATATCCCTTTGGAGATCATCCTCCATGTCACTGCATGGGGAGGCGCCCCCGCCTCAGGTGATGCTGACCCTCGCTGTCTGCCCGCCCCCAGGTCATCGAAGTGGTTGCGGGGGTCTCGGCCGTCCTCGGGGGGGTCATTGCTCTGAACATGGACAGCGCCGTCTCAGGCCCGCACTTCTCGGCCACGTTCTCCTGGATCTTAGTGGCCGTGAGTATGCTGGGCGGCGCCCGTGGGGGTGGCCAGCCTCTGAGCTCAGCTTGGGCAGTCAGGCAGGGTTGCGGGGGGAGGGCTGGGGGCACCTGGGCTGTTTGGGACCAAGGAATAAACGAGTCAGGCTGTTAGCTTAACTGATTTTTTTTTTTTGTAGTATTTTTCCAGGAAAATGCTTGTTTTGTTATTTTATATAATGTATAGCATTATATTGTTTCACGTTTTGAAATGCAGTACGCGTGTATTATTTCACACCGACTGCAACCACAGTAAAGGGTCAGTTTAGCAAGTGCCTGCTGCTCGGTCCGAGTCGTAGATGGGAACTTTCATTCTTTTATAAGCAAGTCTCGGTTGACTCACATAATTTAATGCTGTTCGCCACTAAAACTGGAAAGCACCCTGTGGAGCACCTGGCCCCCAGTGTGGCTGTACTGCGCCGAGTGCCTGGATCCCAGTCCGCTTGGGGCAGTTACCAGGGTCCCCCGTGCCCCGAGTCTGCCCGCGTCGTGTGACGCTCCAGCCGCACAGTCCCCTGCGCCCTGTGCTCCCACACTGGGCCTGTGGCCACTGCCTTCTCTGTGGCCATGTGGACGGCTGGCTGGGGTTTGGGCACACCCGGGCTCAGCAGGCCGTGTGGACGGGGACGGCGAGGGCACCGGCGCCTGGAGGGGCGGCTGGGTGTCCAGAAGGTGGGCCGGGGGTTGGCGGCCTCGAGGAAGTTCCGCCCCCGAACTTTCCCCTGCCTGGGTCCTGGCTCCTTCAAATGAGTGGAACAGGCCTTGATTACTACCAAAGCGGCAGGGACGCTGGCCCCGTGGAGGTGCCCCCGGGGTCGGGGCACGGCCCGCCTACAGCCCGCCCTGCTGACGGCCCAGAAACGCCACGGACGAGGCCCAGGTGAGGGCCAGCTGTGGGATCCCGGCAGACGAGAGGGCACAGACGAGGGCTAGCTGAGGGTCCCCGCGGAGAGAGGCACGAAGCTCCATCCTCACCTGGACCCTGAGCCGCGAGCAGACCCAGCTGGACCAGGACATGGCGGGCGCGACTGCAGCGGGACGCAGACCCTGCCCCGCACGCGTGGAGTCCCTGGCACGCTGAGTTGGGAGGGAACAGGAGACAGGCACGCAGGGTTTGCCGGGCGCCCACCCCCAGCCGGCCCCAGCCTCTGTGGCGCTGAGCGGGGGCACAGGACGGCCTGAACAGGCACGGGAGGGCACGCGTGGGGCTGCACGCAGGCTGTCAGTGCTGAGGCCTTCTCTTTCCTCCCTCAGTGTTTCCCCAGCGCCATCGCCAGCCATGTGGCAGCGGAGTGTCCCAGCAGGGCCTGGTAGGTGACGCCTGGCTGGGCCCAGGGGCCTCCTGAGCAGCCTGCTGGCCTGAGTGGGGTGGGGCGAGCACCGAGGGGCGTCTGCAGGGCCTGCAGGACGGCTGGGCGACTGTCTGGGAGCAAGCAGCCGTGGCAGGTCTGGTGTGAGAGTCGGGAGAGATTGCCGGGACTCGGCAGAGGCGGTGTCCTGCCCTGGCATGGATGTTGAATGCCCCGAGGCATGAGCGCCGAGCTCCGTGACTCCTGGGGCCGCGGGGCTTGTTTTGGGAGGTCAGAGGAGCGGGCTGGAGGGCATGGGGAGGCGGCCATGGACCGTGAAGTGCTGTTTTATGAACAGAGTGAATTGTGCGTCAGTTGAGAAATCAGCACACAGTGCGCTCTGACTCAAGGGGCACACTGAGCACAGAGGCCCCGCAGACACCCCCTGCCCGCCCAGACCCGCGCGGAGCCTGACTCACGCTGGTGGGCGCCGGCCTCCCCGCGCCCGCTCCGCTTCCGCCAGGTGGAGGTGCTGATTGCCGTCTGCAGCCTGGCGGCCCCGCTGCTGTTCACGGCCTCTGGGTACCTGTCCTTCAGCATCATGAGAATCATGGATGTTTTCAAAGACTACCCGCCAGCCTTCAAGGTCTGTGTGCTTTTATTTTAATTAAACCCTTAGAGACACGGTGCCGCTGAGCTGCTGCCCAGGTCGGGAACGCCTGTCTTCACAGGCGTGTCTCATTTTCTCAGCCCTTTCTGCATTCGTGTTTTAGAGTCACATTCATCCATTCTCGTGAGAGACCCCATTGGTTCCTGGGTAAGCTGACGGGAGCGAGAACCTCCTCTTTAAGGAGATTCTTGGGGATCCAGTGTCCCCCCCACAGGCTCAGGCATCAGGCAAGGTTAGTCTCAGATGCCCTGGATGATCCCAGTAAGACAGTGTTATGAGAAATTTCAAACATATCAGAAAAGCTGAAAGGTTAATGCAGTCAACAATGAGGTTCTCTGGTGGTTTGTGTCCGTGTGTGTGTGTGTGTGTGTGTGCGCGCGCTGATGGGTGGGCAAAGCACACACAGGCATCATTTTCTGGAAGCATCTGAAAGGGAGTGGCAGATGCTTGAGATGGCCCTTGGCCTTCAATCCTCTGCACGTCAGCAGTGAGGCCGGGCCCTGCGCAGCTGAGGCGGCTGGCGTACCAGCTAACGGCACAGCGTGCCCTCGAACTGTCCCAAGAAGCCGCGTTGTGGGCACCGGTCCTCGGAGCGGTGAGGCTCACCCTTGCACTCGGGTGTCTTCAGGTCTGGGCAGACCCCGCTCCCGCCAGGCGCTGGCCTTTTGGGGTGCAGGCCGGTTGCCTGGGAGACGGCCCCCGTGGGTCTGTGTGCTGGCGCGTCGGCAGGAGTGAGCCCAGGAGCGCTGGTGCTGGCGCTGCCGGGCCGGCCCGTTGCGGGGGCTGCCGGCGGGCTTCCCGGGAGCTGCAGCCCCGTGAAGGGAGGAAGTCCCAGTGCCGGCGCCTGGGGGTCAGCGCTGTGGCAGCACGCCGCCTGGGCCACAGATGGGGCCGGGCTGTGCCCCTGTGTCTGCCTAAGAATCCGCCTCACCCGTGGGGGACGTGCGCTGGCCGCTGTCCACCGCACGCTGCGTCCCTGTTCTCTGGGTTCCCAGACGCCAGCCCATCAGCCTCTCCCGGCAGACGCTCGGGATGGCCCAGCTCACCTGGTCCAGCCCTGTCCCAGTGCGCCCTCGCCCTGGGAGGGGAGCCATGTACCCATTCCTGCGGGGGTACCATCCCTCCTAAGCCCGGTCAGTGGACAGAGCTGAGAAGCGTGTGCACTGACATCCTGAATGTGTATTGGTGTCTCCAGTTCAAACCTGTACATGCTAGGGCTCCCCCAGCCTCTGCTATTTTATATTTGCCTTAATTGTCTCTTAGTCCAGAGGCTTGTTTCCTGGTAGCACTGACTGTGGTTACTGCCCTTTATCTGACCGCACACACACGTGCTGGCCGTGACGGCGCTCTCGCCAGCCGCGCCTGCTGGGCGAGCTGGCGGCTCCTCCACCCACTTGTTCTGGGGAGGAACCCTCTCTGGGTGGCCCTGCTGCACAGCCAAGTTTGATGGATTCTGTTTGTATTCAGTTTGGGGCTTTGGTGCTTTTTTCCTTCTTGTTAGGACTTTTGAATTTAACTTTTACCTGGTTCAAAAGTCAAAATCAACCCGAAGGCAAACTCAGGGGGGCTGTGGTCCCATCCATGGCCTCCCACTGCTTCTACAGGCAACCGTGTCTGTCTTTCGTTTCCTTCCTTCCTAGGGAACAGGCCCCTCTAATCATACCTCTGCACCTTGCCTTTCTTTTTTTAAACTTAATTTATCCTGGTGCCTCCTCATCACCCAGAGGACAGATGCGTTTATAGTTTAGCTGGATGTGGGCAAATCCCCTGGGAGGCTCCTGTGGAGAGCACTTGTGCCCCGGAGGAGCGGTAGGAGGGCACCTGTGCCCCGTAGCCCGGAGGGGTGTCCCCCGGGGCCTGTGACACGGCTGAGGGCTGGAGCCTCGGGGGAGGCGAAGCGCGTGTCTGATTGCGCGGGTCGGTGAGGCCCCTCCTCTGTCCTGGGCTCTGCCTGTGTCCCTCGCCCGTTTCCGGTGGGCTTTGATAGCGCCGTTGGCACAGAAGCCCAGCTCTCCGTTAGACGCGGAAGATGCCAACCTCGGCCTCAGCTGGCAGCTGCTCCAGTCCGCTTGCTGGTCTGTCTCACGTGGAAGTTCTGTCGGTGCTTTACACGGTTAAATTTGTCCGTGTTTCCCTTCCTTGCTTCTGGATTTCGAGTCACAGTTAGGAAGGCTCACACTCGAGCTTCTGCTGGAGTTTAGCCTGGAGCTTGGCGCGAGGAGTGGGCCCGGCCGGACTTTACTCGACTGGCCCGTCCGTGAATACAGGGTCCAGCCCCTCTTATTAGAAAGCCGCTCTTTTCCTCGGTCATCTGAGACTATGAGCTTCTGTCTGTCTGGGTCTGTTTCTGCCCTGACTGTCCTCTTGCAGCCAATCTGTACCGCTCTGCCCACCCCAGGGGTGGGCACCAGGGCGTCACCGCCTGGCTGGCTTGGTGTCGACGGCCCTGCATTTCCAGGTTTCCTTGCTTTTGTCATTGTCTGCTCTTTTATGTGAATTTTATCTTTTCGATTTTTAAGAAACATGTATTCATTTTGAGCTGTGTCGGGTCTCGGTTGTAGCATGTGGGGCCCTTCCTTGCAGCCCGTGCATCTCTCTCGCTGGGGCATGCGGGCTCTCACGTGCGGGCTCGGCGGTTGTGGCATGTGGGCTGAGTTGCCCTGCGGCAGGTGGGATCTTCGTTCCCCAGGCAGGGACCAATCCGACGACTTCTGCATTGGGAGGCAGATTCTTAACCACTGGACTACCAGAAAGTTCCTGTGTGAATTTTAGAATCCCTCTGCTGGACTCAAGAAAACAGTGCTGCGTTTTTTAAAAAAGCTGGACTCACCCTTAAGTGTGCAGGTTAACTTGAGAGAAGTTGTTTTTTCTTTGTCTTAATGTTTGGTTGCTTTGTGTTTCTGAGGCTGGAAGGTCACCCTGCAGTGTGAGGAGGGAGCCAGTGGTCTGTGGGTCTTTACAGACCCTAGGCCTCCCGATGTGTTGGTGGCAGCCCGTTACCCAAGGTGTGCCACCCCCTGCCCCTGTGGTACCGGGCAGACGCCTCCTCCCAGTAAGTACAGGCCCCCAGCTTCCGCTGGTCTGCCAGTCTTTCTTTGGAGCCTGTGCCCCTGTTTTTCCTCCAGCTCTGGGCTCCCACCGGCATCTCACACAGAACTCCCTCTGCCTCGCTGGGCACTCTCCGGGAGGCCACAGATGGTTTCAGCCGCTCCTCTCTGCACCTGCTGGGGGCCTGGAGGACGAGCCGGGCAGCACCGTCGGGGGCCCACTGCCTGTGTGCCATGTTTGCGCAGGTCTTCCATTAAGAAGGACGACAGAGCTCAGACCAGAACTGAGCTCCTCAGCTCTGGCTCACTGAGACAGTGATTACTTGCCCCGGCCGGTGACACAGTAGGGACCCCAGGAACTGGGAGCTGGAACCACTCCAGCCCAGGGCTGGTATCTCTGCTCCGGGAGCCTCCCGGCTGAGGGGCGCAGTGTGTGGGGGCGGCTGGGGGGCAGGGCGTGTGGCCTGCCATCCCGCCCTGCCTCCGCCCCCGTCTCCAGCTTACCTCTTGCCCCCAGCAGTCCTACGACGCGCTGCTGCTGCTGCTGATGCTGGAGCTGCTGCTGCAGGCGGGCCTCAACACGGCCACCGTCGTCCAGTGTGTGCGCTTCAAGGTGGGCGCCTCCTGGGACGCCGCGGGCATCCCTCCCAGCCCGCGGGAGCGCCCGGCAGCCGGGGAGGTGAGTGGCCTCTGAGCTCGTCTGGAGGGGAGAGGAGGGGGCCTGCCCTCTTGGGACCCTGGCCAAAGCGACACCACCCAGGCTGACTTCTTTCAAGAACTGTTCGGTCACTTTCTCTTTAAAACAAAGAAAAATCTTGACAAGGTGCAATACGTTTATACACTTTTTAAGCCAGCAGGGCAAACACAAATCTATTGTTGAAAAGATGTGGACTGAATGCTTCCAGTTTTACTCTCATAAATGCGCTGAGAACTTGGCAACATCTTCTGGATGACAGAGCTCTCCCTCCAGCAGCCCGGCCAGGAAGGGGAGCCCGCCCTGCCGGCTGCAGATGTTTGTCCAGGGCCCGAGGCGGCGGCTCTGGGGACTCACGGCCGCTGCACTCCGCCCGGGGCCCTGCCGCTCGTCCCCGCAAGTGGACGCTCCTCCCTGGGTGCTGTCTGCTGCGGCTTTGGCTGGGCACACCCGCCCACTGTCCCCCGGGTGGCATCATGCTCTGGGCACCTGAGGAGGCCTCTCTGGGTGGACTGGACACTCCTCCTGTCCAGCTGCTACCTGGGCCACCCAGCTTACTTACTGGCTATGCAGCACAGCCCAGCAGGAACCAGGGCCCTTCCGGAAAAAGTGGGTTTAAGTGTAGAAAGAGGTCAGAAACACAGGCCCGTGGATTTCTCACGGGGACACCACGAGTCGAGTGGGGGCTGCCTGCACTCCGCACAGTGCCTCCTGGACATGCCCAGCGCCGCCAGCCCCCCGCCTTCATCCTGGGTACTCCTCAGGTGGTGTCGTTTGGTCGTCCTTTTCACCTGGCTGTGGTCAGTCTCTCACAGGCACATCTGTGTCCCCGGGCCCCACGTGAGGTCCACCTGGTTCCATATCAGGATGTCAAGGTGCAGCGTCAAGCCAGTGGGTCCTCTCGGCTGGTTCCAGAGCTGCTGGTTCTGGGGCTCAGGAGAGCCGATCTGGGCAGTGGTCTGCCCTGTTTGGTGACCACTGGCTGCTTCACACGCCCTCCATCCCAGGGGTCATGGCCCTGGAGCTGCCTTCACAGCCTCCAGGGCCAAGTCCAGCCTCGTGGTGTGGGGGCTGTCTGTCCCTTCCCCAGGAAGAGCTGGCGGGACGTACCGCTGTGGCCTGGAAAGTGTCACTGCCCGTGCGCAGCACTTGCTGAGCGCCCACTGTGTGCCAAGGCTGCTCTGCCGGGCGCATGGTGTGGGCGCGCAGGAGGAGGCCTCACGAGGCAGGTGTGCGTGCCAGCCCAGCCCCTGCGGAGGACAGGGTGGGGACATCTGGGAGAGTGGAGGGACCGGCGAGGGACTCGGCCTCCCCTGCTTGCTGGATGGGGCTGGGTGGCCCCGGACAAACACACTGTCCTGTCTCAGTTGCAGGTGGCCAGAAGCCCCCTGAAGGAGTTTGACAAGGAGAAAGCGTGGAGAGCCGTCGTGGTGCAGATGGCCCAGTGACCGCGCGGGGGCCACCGAGGCAGGGCGGCCAGAGCTAGCTGCCTCCGAGCCGCAGCCCCGCCTCCCCTCTCCTTCCTGGGGGCGCTGGGTTCAAGGTGGAGGTTTCTCATTTCTGTGGTTTAATTTAGAAATAGGCAAATGTTGACTGCTTTGTGCTTATTGAGGGGGGATCAGTTCACTGCTGCAGAGGTGGCCTGGCCATAGGAGCTGCGGCACGGGGCTCCTGGGGAGGAAGGACTGGGCTGGAGCCGAACCCTGCCGGCGCTGACCCCTGGGCAGCCCCGGGCTCCAGGCTGCTGGTTGCCAGTGTGCTCACCGCGCCAGGCCTGGCCTCCCTGACCTGCTTTGCTTTGCACCTGCTGTGTGCCCCGCCCTGCGTGGACCTTACCCATCTCCGTGCCTCCTATCCTCCAGGCGAGGGGCAGCCTGCCAAGCCTCGAATCCCCCGCTGCGGGGGCAGAGCTGCTCCCTGCCTGCCCGCAGAGCCCATGGGGCTGCACCCTCAGACCTGCAGGTGCGGGCAGCCTCCACTCGACCCGCGGCATCCCCATGAGAAACCCACGGGCCTGTGTTTCTGACCTCTTCTTACACTTAAACCCAGTTCTTCTGGAAGGGCCCTGGTCCATGTTGGGTTGTTCTGCACAGCCAGTAGAGACCCAGCTCAGTGCTGGTCAGCACGTTCTTATCTGAAGTCTCTGTCAACAGCACAGAAGTCCACCCTGACCACTGTGGCAGCTCAGTGTTCTCCAGATGGACTGCTGTCCACAGCCCTGGGAATGGACAGGCCGCATCTCCGTGCCTTGATGGCCTCGTGCCCCGGGCAGACCGGGCAGACACAGGCTCAGTCAAGTCCCCAGACGCACGGGAGCACCGAGGGGCTGCCTGCACGCGGGCAGACCCCACCCACATGCAGCGCGTGGGGGCCACCTCCCCTCCCTGGCTCCTCAGGGATAGCGCGGGTGACACGGATGTCTCTAGGGGCCAGAAAGCTGGGGCCTGAGAGCCGGTGTGAGCACCTGGGGGCTGGACACAGGCACTCCTGACTTGGAGAGAGCTTGGAGCGTTCGCACAAGTGGGGTCTAAGCCTGCGCAGCCCTGTCTCTGTCGGCGTGCGTTTCTGTGTGATATGATGTAGCACTGCCTGAGCAATAAACGCTAGCACGTCGTTGTGGCCAGTGGCCTGTTTCACTTTTGGGTCGCGCCGCGTCTCTGTGCCCAGGTTCTGAAACGACTGAGGTAAAGCATGGGGGCGGTGCTTTTAATTCATGACTTACCATCGCCCTGAGCCAGTCTGCAGGTAGGATGGCTGGAGACTGGAAAGGCACTGCCGCCTCCACCCAGGAGTCTCCTCCCCCACAGGATGGGCACAGAGCCTCACTTTTGGGTTATCTTGGGAGGTTAAGTGCAAAATAAAGACATCTAGATTTTGGAACGTTACCAGGAGGAAGGCACCATTGGGGTAGGTGGATCTTTCCTATTCACCCCTCCCTCTACAAAGCTGCTGGACCAGAGAGGCTGGACATCTGGATGGCTGGGATGCTGGCTGGTGCTCGGAACTCCCGGGGCGGCACCTCAGGCCCCACGAGAGACCCAGCGAAGACAGCACAGCTCCTGGAGGGCTGAGGTCGTCTTCCCGAGAAGCCCTGGATGTTAAGCGGGGCAGAGCCTGATCTGGATGGTCGGCTTATCCTGCAAGGGCGGGGTCCCAGATGTGTGACCTTCGGGTCTTTATGACTTGGGGGCGCTCTGACTGCCAGGGCGGGTCTCTGTGACCCCGACAGCCGCGCGAGGTGGGGCTGCGTGACCCCGGGCTGGGCGCATGCCATTCGTGGGCCTTCCTCCCCCCGGACACCATGCTCCGTCCCCGCGCCCC